>JAQPPZ010017106.1:3000000-3182500 GCA_028583015.1 Wollemia nobilis
TACGGTCAACAAACAAGATAGGTCTTGGTTTTGAACAGGTACAAAAGAAACAAGGAGAGGAGTCAACCTCAAGTTCTGAAGAAGAAGAAACTTCAGAAGAAGAGAGTGTAAGAGAGAGTGAGACTTCTGAGGATGATTTGGACAATAGAAAGTTCAACAAGGAAAGGAAAAATGCACAAAAGAGGAACATATGGAATAGGAACCAACATAGGGTAAAAGAGACTAAAATACCAATGAGGTCAAGGCAAGGTAGTTTCAATGGATGATGCTTCTCATATCATAGGTTTGGGCACAAGGCTACACAATGCAGGACACATGAAAGATAGGAATATGGAAAATTCAGAAACATGCAACTTTTTCAAGGGTATTGCTACTCTTGCAATCAGTTTGGTCACAAGGCAATGAATTGTAGGGTTCATGATAGGAATAGATATGGCTTCACCATGAGAAATCCCAAGACATTTGCACCTCCAAGGAATAATAACATTAAGTTTTATAAGTGCAATAATTATGGACATACAACAAAGTGGTGTAGAGCAAAAATTCCAGAGACAAGCAGGAACAAGAATAGTCAGAGGGATCAGAAGGATCAAATGAGGAGGAAAGTGGACAAAGGTAAAGATCAGTGCATGCTGGGAGTATAAATACTCCCACCCCAAAATTAACCACCTCAAGAGGAGGTGGGGGAGGGGCTAAGCTAAGAGACTCATTCTTAGCCCCGAGCCCCAAAGGTGACCCTTTGCCATTGATGTCAAAGGGGGAGAGATTTGAGTTAGGGGGAGAGCATTCAGTGAGGGGAAGTAGTTTCTCAGGGGGAACATAACAACAAAAAGGTGAAGGAAATGATAAAAGGTAATTGGGTTGCCATCAATGACAAAGGGGGATATTGTTGGAAATATGAGCATATTTTGTTGTCATTGATGTCAATAAGTCAGCACTAGTAAGTCCATTTTAGTGAGCAACATCAGTTTCAGGTTTCGTAATCAAGTGCAAAAGAAATATTGCTCCCAGGTGGTCATATGAGGTTTAAAGGGCAAAAGGAAGGCCCAAGAAAAAATAATATTATATTTTATTATAATATTAAAAGGACAAGACCCAAGGATTTAAATTAATTATAAATTAATTATAAATTAATTATAATAGTTTCATTATAATTAATTTATAATTAACTCCAAGTTCTTAAGTTAATTATAAATTAATTATAATTTAATTATAAATTAATTTATATATTAATTTAACTAACCCTAAAGGATAGGGTTATAAAGTTTAAATTAATTTAAAAATATTCAAATTAATTGAAATCACCGATGTCATCGAATATATGACATTATGCATATAAAGGAGGGCAAAACACCATGGTATAACTCATCCGCGATCCAAGTGATATATGCAAAATTCATGCACATTGCAAGGTAGACAATCATGTGTTTTTCAAAGGTTTTGTGAGGCAGAAGAGAGGACAAAGTAGAGGGGATTTCACTTTATGTTCCAAGGCATTGTGTAGCGCGAATGGAAGCCAAGGGAGGCACTAAGACTTTGGCAGGCATGAGGTTGAGGGATCAAATCTCATGGTCTACATTTTGGTGAGCAAGGAAGGTCTTTTGTTGGAAGTAATGAGAGAGGCAAAGGACAAAGGGAAGGTGCTAGCCTTTCCCTTTGTGTGGAGGCATGTAGCCCACGTGGTGGGTGTGCACTTTGCAAAGGTACTCGAAAGGAAGGGGTTGCACGTTTGAAACCTGTCAAGGCACATTTTTGGTGGACTATAAGGTATGCGCTAAATTGCTTGGTTCCAAAAATTGCTTGGTTCCAAAAATTGCGAAAATTATTTTTTAAAGGTTATTTAAAGTGGAAATTGCATATTATAAGGTTTTTGTGAGGGAGATAAAAGGATATGCATTATTCTATTTTAGAGTTTTATTTTTGAGTGCTTTGAGCTTATTGAGAGGAGTAATAAGGTGTGCCAAAGGAGTTAGATGATTTTTGTTGAAAAAGTTAATAAAATTGTATTGAAGGAGAAATAAGGTATAGTAAGGTTTTTGATATTTTGACTTGGTGAAATATTTTGAAAGAAAATATTAAGGACAATTATTTGTTATCTAACCCTTAATATTGGAAAAAGAGTGGTTGTGATTAAGATAGGTGTTTGAGGTCAAATCATCTTCAAACAAGAGGTAAGGGCATATTATCCTTGAGAGTGATTTTTGGATGTTATGAATGCTAAGTTGGAGTGAAAATTATTGTTTGATAAGCATTGTTGAGTTTGATTGTTAAAGGTTTTTCTGAGTGAAATTTAATGATAAAAACCTTGTTTGATAAGCATTGTTGGAAATATTGAATGAACCTTCATATGCATGATTAAGGGTTTGTGCAAGATCATGAGTATCATTGTTATGTGAAGTTGAGAACTATCTTGAACTAGTTTTTGTGAAATATCATGAGTATCATTGTTATGTGAGATTGTTTGATGAGCATTGTTGGAAATATTTGAGTGAGTGTTCATGTGCTTGGACTAGGGTTTGTAAGCAAGGAATGTTTCATTGAGTGATTTATTGAGTGGAGTTGATTGAGCCTAGTCAAGTGGAAGTGTTGAATTGATAGTTCAAGTTTTGTGAAACAAATTATTCTATACTTCTAAATTGATTTGAGAAAGAGATTGAAAGTGATTGAGCATTGTTGTGAGTGTGAAGCATATTGAGTCTCTAACAATTCTCTATATGTTTATGTGAGATTAAACAAGTTTCTGTGTGAATCTTGTCTAAGTGATTGAAGAGGATTTTGTGTTATATTGAGTTGAGTTGAGTAAGATTTTGTGGAAGCTTACAATACAGATTTGAGGTAAGTCTTGGTGAAGACTTGTTGAGAAGATTGGACAAGTTCTAGAGAGGACTTGTGGATAGATTAGTGTGAGATTTTGTGGAAGCTTACAAAGTATATTTGAGATAAGTCTTTGAGAATACTTGAGAGTAGAGTTGATTGATTGATTTGTTCAAACCTTGGGTTAAGGTTTGGAGTAGATCTAGAAGATTTGATTTGTGATTGAGACAAGATTTGTGTTAAGGCTTGAGGACAGATTTAAGGATAGAGATTGAGCAAATTTGTGCTAGATCGAAGGACTATGTTTAGTGTAGATTTGAGGATAGATATTGAGTAGATTTGTGCTAGATAGAAGGATTATGTTTAGTGTAGATTTGAGGATAGAGATTGAGAAAATTTGTGCTAGATCAAAGGATTGTGTTTAGTGTAGATTTGAGGATAGAGATTGAGCAAATTTATGCTAGACAAAGGAATGTGTTCAGTGTAGATTTAATAATATATATTGAGCAAATTTTTGCTAGATCAGAGGACTATATCTAGTGCAAATTTGAGGATATAGATTGAGTATATTTATTCTAGACAGAAGGACTATGTTTAGTGCAGATTTGAGGATAGATATTGAGTAGATTTGTGCTAGACTGAAGGACTATGTTTAGTGCAGATTTGAGGATAGATATTGAGTATATTTGTGCTAGATCGAAGGACTATGTTTAGTGTAGATTTGAGGATAGATATTGAGCAGATTTGTGCTAGACCAAAGGACTGTGTTTAATGCATATTTGAGGATAGATACTAAGAAAATTTTCTAGATCGAAGGACCATGTTTAGTGTAGATTTGAGATAGAGCTAAGAGTAAGCTTTGGAGGTGACAAAGTATAGAGGATGATAGTCTCCAGTGGATAGAGATCCATTAGCTAGGGTAGTGAAGATAGGTCTTCTAAGTGAGGGTAGGAGTCTTCAGTGGATAGAGATCCATAAGCTAGTGCAGTGGAGGCAGCAGTTCTTCTAGAAGATCACCAGCTAGAGTAGAGGAGAAGGAGTTCTCCTATGGATAGAGATCCATAAACTTGATTAGGGGATTGGTGTCTCCTTTGGATAGAGGTCCATAAACATTGTAATAGGGAAAGGATTCCCAAAATATTTGTTGAGAAAATTTTAGTGAAATATTTTCTCCATGGAGTAGCCCACATTGGGTGAACTATATTAAATTGGTGTCTCTATTATGTGTGGTGATTTGTGTATTTCTTTGATTACTGCTATTGATATTTCCATTGATATATTACATAATATTTTTTGGGAAAGAAAAGTAAAAGTGAAGAACACAAGCTTATACTGAGAGGGGGGTGAACAGTATAAGACCACTTTTTACTTTTCTTTCCAAATCAATATTATGCAATGTATAGATAGCAATATCAATAGCAGTAATCAAAGCAATGCACAAATCACCACACACAATAGAGACACCATAATTTACGTGGTTCACCCAATGTGGGCTACTCCACGGAGAAAATATTTCACTAAAATTTTCTCAATCAATCTCTTGGGAATCCTTTCCCTATTACAATGTTTATGGACCTCTATCCAAAGGAGACACCAATCCCCTAAATCAAGTTCATGGATCTCTATCCACTAGAGAACTCCTTCTCCTCTGCTCTGGTTGGTGATCCTCTAGAAGACTACTGCCTCCACTACACTGGCTTGTGGATCTCTCTCCACTGAAGACTCTTGTCCCCACTCAGAAGACCTATCCTCACTACCCTAGCTGATGGATCTCTATCCACTAGAGACTACTATCCTCTCTGCTCTATCACCTCCAAAGCTCTATCTCAAATCTGCACTAAACACAGTCCTTCGGTCTAGCACAAATCTGCTCAATCTCTATCTCTAGTCTAGCACAAATCTATCCTCAAATCTGCACCAAACTCTATCCTCAAATCTGCTCAACAAGTCCACATAGAACTTGCTTAAATCTTCTCAACAAGTCCACACAGAACTTGCTCAAATATGCTCAACAAGTCCACACAGAACTTGCTCAAATCTGCTCAACAAGTCCACATAGAACTTGTCCAATATGCTCAACAAGTCCACACAAACTTGCTCAAATATTCTCAACAAGTCCACACAGAACTTGCTCCAATCTACTCAACAAGTCCACATAACTTGTCCAATATTCTCAACAAGTCCCACAAAACTTGCTCATATTTCTCAACAAGTCCTCACACAACTTGTCCAATATCTCAACAAGTCCACAAGAACTTGCTCAATCTCACAATCCCAACTTGTTCAATCTCTCAATAAGTCCTCTCAAGAACTTATCCAAATCTATATTGTAAGCTTCCACAAAAGCTCACACAAAAATCAGTCCACAAGTCTCCTCAAAGACTTGCCTCAAATATGCTCAATTACTTTCAATCACTCTCTTAGAAACATAAGGAGAATTGTTAGAGACTCAATATGCTTCAAATTCAACTCAATGCTCAATCACTTTCTCAACTCAATTCAGAATATAGAATAGTTTGTTTTATGGAACTTGAACAATCACTTCACACATCCACTTGACTAGGCTCAACCAACTCTACTCAACCAATCACTCAATGAAACACCCCTTTCTCACAAACCCTAGTCCAAGCATGTAAACACCAACTCAAAATATTTCCAACAATGCTCAACAACAAATCTCACATAACAATGATACTCATGATCTTTGCAAACCCTAGTTCAAGTTCTTCACTCAACAACTCACTTCAACAACAATGCTTATGAAACAACTCTCACATAACAATGATACTCATGTTCTTTTCAAACCCTAGTTCTTTTCTCAACAACTCACTTCAACAACAATGCTTATAAAACAATCTTCACATATCAATGATACTCAAACCCTAGTTCAAGTTCTTTACACAACCAATAGCTTCAACAACAATGCTTATAAAACAATCCTTTATTCTAGAAAACCTTGAAGCATTATCTCAACACTCTCAATAGGAAATCCTAATCAAGTCCTTTTCACTCCAAACTTATTTTCCAGAAAACCAATCAATCAACTCAACTATGGAAGAATGTGCTCATACCTTTTTCTTGATGATGAAGGGATCTCATAAATCTGCCACAACAACAAACACTCTTTTTCCAAGCTCAAGAAGTTATAAGATGATAAACTCCCTCAAAAATTACAATGTAAATATCAAAACATATACACCTTATCACTCCATATTTAAGAAAACATTCTTCAACCTTTACAAAAATTAATTCACCAAATACACCTTATAATCTCCCAATGATAATAATAATCAATGACAAGAATAATGTTAATGCAATCTTCTTTCTCAAAAATAACTCTATGCAAGAAATCCCTTTTATCCTTTAAATCCTCAACAAATCAATGTGACAAACACTTTATTCAAAATAAAGCTAACTCCTTATTCCTCCAATATACCAAAAATAATAATCAATATAAAAACTTTAAGCAACCCTTTTATCTCCCTAAGACCTCATGTCAAAACTTTAGGCACATAAAATATTACACACAAAAATTAATACCTTTGCCTTGCCTTGGAAGGGATTCGAACTCATGGTGCTTCCTCAACCAGTGCCCTAGCCGTGGCTCCAACCATCGCGTGAGCTAGGCGCTCGCTTGGGGAGAAGAGGGCACCACGTGCTCCAAAAACTCCCTACCTTGCTTAGCACAAAATGTGCACCTTTCCTTTGGTGCTCTCCAACACCAATGCAACCACCAAAATGTTGTCACCACATTTCGAACGTAGGTCTCCTAGCGCCCAACACTCTAACATTGTCCTCTTTGCCACTAGGCCACGCTGCCCAGTTGGTGCTTGGTCAATTCACGTTGTTCCTCTTAAACGTTATTCATTGGTGCTAAACACATTAACCACTTCGCATATTCCACATGAGTCAAACACAATTGCACGCATACATTAATCGAGCAAAAGGATAAGTTTTAATGCCTTTTAGGCATTGGTATTTATAATGGTTTCCCTCCTTTATGCAAAACGTCGATGCTCGAATTTCCTCCAATGTATTAGACGTCGACGCTTGTTTATCCCTTTGACCTTATTAATTTATAAAATATTTAAATTCATTTGAATTTAAATTTTATAAATTACTTCTTTAAAACCCTTGGTTTTATTTAGGCCACCTTTCATTTTGCAACTTGGTATAAATAATATTTATTTATAAAATTTAAATTCATTTTGAATTTAAATATTTTATCAAATAAATATTAAACCTTCCTTTAGCTTTGCAATAAACTTTCTTGGGTTTTTATGAAAAACCTTTTAACTTATGCTTCCACATAATATTAAAAATATTATGGAGCCCTTTTCCTTTAACCTTACCTTTAACCTCTACATTGTATTATGGAGCCCTTTTGCCTTTAACCTTACCTTTAACCTCTGCATTGTTCCTCTTGACCTTTGACATCATTAGAAGCTTCTTCCTAGATATTAATGACAACTTTGTTTCTTGACAAATTCCTTGACATCAATGACAACTCGACTTAATGACTCAAAATGTCCAACAATCTCCCCCTTTGTCATTGATGGCAACCCAAATTCTTTTTACTAAAAACTTGACTTTTCTTTTGTTCTGCTCCCCTTGTGACATTGCTCCCCCTGGCTCAATGCTCTTTCCTTTTTACTCAAATACCAAATCTCCCCCTTACTCAAATCTCTCCCCCTTTGACATCAATGGCAAAGGGTCACCTTTGGGGCTCGGGGCTAAGAATGAGCCTCTTAGCTTAGCCCCTCCCCCACCTTCTCTTGAGGTGGTTAATTCTAGGGTGGGAGTATTTCTACTCCCAGAAAGCATTGTTCTTTACCTTTATCCTCTTTTCTTCTTATCTGATCCTTCTGATTCCTCTGACTATTTCTTTCCATGTCCATGTTCCTGTCCATGTCTACATTCTTCCTGTTCCTATTCTTTCTTTCTTTCATATCCATTTTCTTTCCTATTCCTATTTCTATTCATATCCATATTCCTTGTTCCTATTCATATCCATGTTCCTATTCTTTCTGTTTCTATTCATGCTTGATTCTGGAATGTCTGCTCTACACCACTTTGTTGTGTGACCATCATTATTGCACTTATAACACTTAATGTTATTATTCCTTGGAGGTGCAAATGTCTTAGGATTTCTCCTAGTGAAGCCATATCCTCTTCTATCATGAACCCTGCAATTCATTGCCTTGTGACCAAACTGATTACATGAGTAGCAATACCCATGGAAAAGTTATTTGTTCCCATATTCCTATCTTTCATGTGTCCTGCATTGTGAAGCCATATGTCCAAACCTGTGACATGAAAAACATCTTCCATTGAAGTTTCCTTGTCTTGACCTCATTGGTCTCTTAGTCTCTCTTGACCTATTCTGATTGTTGTTCCATATGTATCTTCTTTGTGCATTGTTCCTATTCTTGTTGAACTCTCTATTGTCCAACTCATCCTCAGATGTCTCACTCTCTTTTACACTATCTTCTTCTGAAATATCTTCATCTGAAGTTTCTTCTCCTCCAAAACTTGAGGTTGACTCTCCTTCCCATTTCTTTTGAACCTATTCAAATCCAAGACCTGTTTTGCTTGATGTAGGCTTTTGTATCTTGATGAACTTATCCAAGTTCTTTGAGCTATTTTTGAACCCTTTTAGCTTGACTTTGGAGTCTTCTAAATCTTCTCTTAGTAGTGCCACTTCTTGTGTTAACTTTTCACATTCTAAGATCTTTGCTTCTAACTTATCCTTGAACCTTTTTGCCTTAGCCTTTGATTTTTCTAAATCTTCTATAAGCAATCTTCTCTCTTCATCACATTCTTGAAACTGAATTTCAAGTTTAGAGTGTTGCTTTCTTACCTTCTTTACCATTTCAAGAGCATAAATAAGTTCTCCCTTGAGATCATATCCATATTTCTCTGAATATTCCTCTATTTGTTTACCTTTGTCCACATCTTTATTTTCTATTGGCTTATCTTCTATAGGATCACCTACTTCTTCTTCTAATGCCATTAGAAGGTTTTCATCTAGTCCTTCAAGTGCATCCTCATATTCATCATCACTGAAACTATAGCCATCCCTTGTACAATCATCTTCAAGATGTCCAAAGTTACCACATCTAAAACACTTGAGAATTACTAGAGTCCTTTTCTTAACTTGTTCTTTTTCTTCAATCATAAATAGGACTTCATCTCTATCATTATCTGAAAAACTAGCATCACTATCACTTGAGTACTTACTTGCATTATCCGCATAGTAGCTCCTCTTTTGTCTTTGAAAGAACTTCTTTCCTTGTCTGCTTTGTCCATCCTTGCTTTTCTTTTGGTGCCTATATCTTTCTGATTCCCTGTTCTTGTGATCCTATTTTTCTTCACCATTGTTATTCTTAGCTTCTTGACAATCTGTTGCAAAATGTCCATACTTTCCACAATTGAAACATTTAACAGATTTTATATCTCTAGATCTTCTAGAATCCTTATCTCTTCTACCATAATTAGCTTCTTCATCACTGGATGACTCATTGCTTGATTCTGACTTCTTACCCTTTGTCTTCTTGATTGCTTTGAATGTTGCTTCCTTCTGGGGAATAGGATCTTTTGTTCTTATCTCATGTGTTGTAAGAATACCAAGCAACATATCTCTTGTCAAAGTATCACCATCCATTGACACTTCTATAGCAGAAACCTTTTCACTGAATCTTTTTGGAAGAGTTCTTAAGACTTTATCACAAACATCTGATTCATCAATCTTCATTCCAAGTCCTTGCATAGCATTAACAACCTCATCAATTCAAAGTAGATAAGTACTAATGTTTTCCTCATCCTTCATTCTTAATTCTTCAAATTTTCCTTTGATATTTTGCATCTTTGCTTTCTTGACACATTTATCTCCTTCATATATATTTTGTAATTTATCCCACATTTCTTTTGTAGTTTGACAATGCATAACTTTCATAGACTCTATTCTATGCAAACCTCTCAAAAGTGCATTCATTACTTTTGAATTGTAATGTTGTAGGAGCTTACCTTCCTTATCTGTAGGAGGATTAATCAAGGGATCATATCCAATTTCAACTGCTTCCCAAATTTCATTGCCAAGTGCCATCAGGTAGATCTTCATTCTCAAACTCCAATATATATAGTCACTTCCATAAAATACTGGTGCTGAATTATCTGAGGACACATTCTTAGAATCCATTGTGTTCTTGTTAGCTTTTCCTTCAAGCTGTTAAACTCTTCTGAAGGAACCCGCTCTGATACCAATTGAAGAACACAAGCTTATACTGAGAGGGGGGTGAACAGTATAAGACCACTTTTTACTTTTCTTTCCAAATCAATATTATGCAATGTATAGATAGCAATATCAACAACAAGTAATCAAAGCAATGCACAAATCACCACACACAATAGAGACACCACAATTTACATGGTTCACCCAATGTGGGCTACTCCACAGAGAAAATATTTCACTAAAATTTTCTCAATCAATATCTTGGGAATCCTTTCCCTATTACAATGTTTATGGACCTCTATCCAAAGGAGACACCAATCCCCTAAATCAAGTTCATGGATCTCTATCCACAGGAGAACTCCTTCTCCTCTACTCTGGTTGGTGATCCTCTAGAAGACTACTACCTCCACTGCACTGGCTTGTGGATCTCTCTCCACTGAAGACTCTTATCCCCACTCAGAAGACCTATCCTCACTACCCTGGCTGATGGATCTCTATCCACTGGAGACTACTATCCTCTCTACTCTATCACCTCCAAAGCTCTATCTCAAATCTACACTAAACATAGTCCTTCGATCTAGCACAAATTTGCTCAATATCTATCTCTAGTCTAGCACAAATCTATCCTCAAATATGCACCAAAATCTATCCTCAAATATGCTCAACAAGTCCACACAGAACTTGCTTAAATATTCTCAACAAGTCCACACAGAACTTGCTCAAATATACTCAACAAGTCCAAAACTTTCCAATCTCAACATCCCTAAACTTGCTCAAATATGCTCAACAAGTCCACACAGAACTTGTCCAATATGCTCAACAAGTCCACATAGAACTTGCTCAAATCTGCTCAACAAGTCCACAGAGAACTTGCTCAAATCTGCTCAACAAGTCCAAATAGAACTTGCTCAAATATGCTCAACAAGTCCACATAGAACTTGTCAAATATGCTCAACAAGTCCACACAGAACTTGCTCAAATATTCTCAACAAGTCCAAACTTTAAAATCTCCTCCATACTTTTAATCTTCTCAATAAGTCCTCTCAAGAACTTATCCAAATATGTATTGTAAGCTTCCACAAAAGCTCACACAAAAATCAGTCCACAAGTCTCCTCAAAGACTTACCTCAAATCTGCTCAATTACTTTCAATCACTCTCTTAGAAACATAAGGAGAATTGTTAGAGACTCAATATGCTTCAAATTCAACTCAATGCTCAATCACTTTCTCAACTCAATTCATAATATAGAATAGTTTATTTTATGGAACTTGAACAATCACTTCACACATCCACTTGACTAGGCTCAACCAACTCTACTCAACCAATCACTCAATGAAACACCCCTTTCTCACAAACCCTAGTCCAAGCATATAAACACCAACTCAAAATATTTCCAACAATGCTCAACAACAAATCTCACATAACAATGATACTCATGATCTTTGCAAACCCTAGTTCAAGTTCTTCACTCAACAACTCACTTCAACAACAATGCTTATAAAACAACTCTCACATAACAATGATACTCATGTTCTTTTCAAACCCTAGTTCTTTGCTCAACAACTCACTTCAACAACAATGCTTATAAAACAATCTTCACATATCAATGATACTCAAACCCTAGTTCAAGTTCTTTACACAACCAATAGCTTCAACAACAATGCTTATAAAACAATCCTTTATTCTAGAAAACCTTGAAGCATTATCTCAACACTCTCAATAGGAAATCCTAATCAAGTCCTTTTCACTCCAAACTTATTTTCCAGAAAACCAATCAATCAACTCAACTATGGAAGAATGTGCTCATACCTTTTTCTTGATGATGAAGGGATCTCATAAATCTGCCACAACAACAAACACTCTTTTGCCAAGCTCAAGAAGTTATAAGATGATAAACTCCCTCAAAAATTACAATGTAAATATCAAAACATATACACCTTATCACTCCATATTTAAGAAAACATTCTTCAACCTTTACAAAAATTAATTCACCAAATACACCTTATAATCTCCCAATGATAATAATAATCAATGACAAGAATAATGTTAATGCAATCTTCTTTCTCAAAAATAACTCTATGCAAGAAATCCCTTTTATCCTTTAAATCCTCAACAAATCAATGTGACAAACACTTTATTCAAAATAAAGCTAACTCCTTATTCCTCCAATATACCAAAAATAATAATCAATATAAAAACTTTAAGCAACCCTTTTATCTCCCTAAGACCTCATGTCAAACCTTAGGCACATAAAATATTACACACAAAAATTAATACCTTTGCCTTGCCTTGGAAGGGATTCGAACTCACGGTGCTTCCTCAACCAGTGCCCTAGCCATGGCTCCAACCGCCGCGTGAGCTAGGCGCTCGCTTGGGGAGAAGAGGGCACCACGTGCTCCAAAAACTCCTCACCTTGCTTAGCGTAAAACGTGCACCTTTCCTTTGGTGCTCTCCAACACCAATGCAACCACCAAAATGTTGCCATCATATTTCGAACGTAGGTCTCCTGGCGCCCAACACTCTAACGTTGTCCTCTTTGCCACTAGGCCATGCTGCCCAGTTGGCGCTTGGTCAATTCATGTTGTTCCTCTTAAACGTTATTCATTGGCGCTAAACACATTAACCACTTCGCATATTCCATACGAGTCAACACAATTGCACGCATACATTAATCGAGCAAAAGGATAAGTTTTAATGCCTTTTAGGCATTGGTATTTATAATGGTTTCCCTCCTTTATGCAAAACATCGATGCTCGAATTTCCTCCAATGTATTAGACGTCGACGCTTGTTTATCCCTTTGACCTTATTAATTTATAAAATATTTAAATTCATTTGAATTTAAATTTTATAAATTACTTCTTTAAAACCCTTGGTTTTATTTAGGCCACCTTTCATTTTGCAACTTGGTATAAATAATATTTATTTATAAAATTTAAATTCATTTTGAATTTAAATATTTTATCAAATAAATATTAAACCTTCCTTTAGCTTTGCAATAAACTTTCTTGGGTTTTTATGAAAAACCTTTTAACTTATGCTTCCACATAATATTAAAAATATTATGGAGCCCTTTTGCCTTTAACCTTTGCATTGTATTATGGAGCCCTTTTGCCTTTAACCTTGCCTTTAACCTCTGCATTGTTCCTCTTGACCTTTGACATCATTAGAAGCTTCTTCCTGGATATTAATGACAACTTTATTTCTTGACAAATTCCTTGACATCAATGACAACTCATGACAACTCGACTTAATGACTCAAAATGTCCAACAAAAAGTGTTCTTATACTTTTCACCCTCCCTCTCAGTATAATCTTGTGTTCTTTAGATTTTAGTCTCTATTCTATATTTATCCTTATAACTCCTTTTCTTATGCACTTTCTAACTCCTTTTTTGCTGATTTTTAGAATTGAGTATGAAGTTTTAAATTTTTATAAAAACACCTTCTTTATTATTTAACAAAGTACTGATTTGTACTCTTTTTAGACTTTTTCCTTATGCATTCTATAACTTCTACTTTTTTTTTATTTAAAATCTAGAATTTGGTCCCTATAAACTTGCATTAAATCCACTCTTTCATATAAATGAAATAAACTTTTAAGCACCTATTTTCCAAAAAATTGATCTTGTTTTGTAGATTTCCTCCTTGCCTTTTTGCTACTCAAAATTGTTATCTAATAGCTTAAAATTCAAAGCTCCTTTGATTATCTAAACACTGCTTAAAATTTTGCCTTCTCACTATCCAAAAATACTATTTGATTTTTTCATCGTATGACAATGATTGTCCTAATATATTCACTCAAACTCTTCATGGCTCTGATGCCATCGTTAGCTTTTATATCAGATTAATTCACAATAAACTTATTCCAATATCAAGAAAAAATCAATCCTATCAACAATGAACAACAATATCTCACAACATATAACTCAAAATATGCATAATACACAAATATTACATTAATGTTACAACTTTGTTATAATTCATAGAGTTTTACCTCCAATATAACCTTCTACATGACTTTTCCAGTATGTTGATTGTTGCTCTTTCTCTTTTATCTGAGAATTGTAACCTTTAATATTACTCATAAAGACAACTTTCATTATATCATGTGACTATTCATACTCTCTTAACACTTTGCACTATTTCTCATATTGCCATATACATTATAATATATAAATCATCTAAAAAACTAATATTGCAAGGGGGACCAAATAATGTAATATCTCCAACACTTTGGTCCCAAAGTGGTAGACTATGAAGAAGTCAATATTATTAAGAAATGGAAAGATATTATGAGATTTATCCTAGCTCAAGGAATGGAGATTCCCTTTAAAATCCTTGACTTTGCATTAAAATCTTAGGTTGTCAGGAACTCCATTTGTGTGGACTTGTTAATATAGAAAAAATAGGAGAGTGGAACCTTTTCGATGAAGTCTACCTAATACCTTGTTGATGAGAATATTTGTTGGTTCCATTATAGTTTGATTTGGTTCAAATATATTACTCCCAAAGTTAATTTTTTCTTTGGATTACCCTCCAAAAAAAAATTCTTTCTTTGGATAATATTAAGGAAAGAGGAATATTCATTCCTAACTTATGCTATCTATGTGGGGCTCATTAGGAAAACACTTAGAATATCCTTTTAGAATGCTCCTTATCATAGGATGTTCTTTCCTTTCTTCTTTCAACCTTGGGAGTCATTTGGGTGGTTTTGAATTCTCTACAAGACTTTTTGATCATTGGTCCTTTTCTTCCTTGCTTAGACCCAAATATTGTATCCTATGGAAGCTCTACCTCCCTTATTTCTTTTGCAGTGTTTGGAAATAAAGGAACTGTAAGGCTTTTAAATACCATTCTTCGAACACCTCCTCCATGTGTTTTATGATTCTTAGTGCTTTAGTTGAAAATGTCTCAGTTATCTCTTTCCTCTCCCTCTAATGTCCCCAATTTTGAGGCTTCACTCTTTGCTAGCCTAGGGTTACCCATTTGGATCCTTGGTCCCCCTCATGTTGGGTCTAGTAGGATGCAAACCAAATGGATCTCTCCCCATTTTGATAGGCTTAAATTAAATTTTCATGGAACATCCAAAGGAAACCCAAGGATGGAGAGAGCTAGAGGATTGATCAGAATATCCAATGGAGAAATTTTTCTAGCCTTTTCTAGGAACCTTAGTCACCAAACCAATAATTTCACACAGGATGGGGCCCTTTTCCAAGGTTTACCCCTACTTGACTTGATGGAGGTTGATAAAGTTATTATAGAAGGGTATTATTTATACATTATCAATATCCTCACTGAATAGGCTTCACCCAACTAGAATATTGGTAATCTTATGGATGAATAAAAATATTCCTAAGAAAATTTGTGAACTACCAAAGTAAGCATATTTATAGGGAAGGTAACAAGGTTGCATATTTCCTTTCCAATATCAAAGTTCAAAATGAAGGTATGTTTATCTATAAATAGAATTTATTACAAGACCTTATTTATTTATCAAAAAATAATATTGTCCACATCAATAACAATAGTTAATTATGTTATCTTATTTGGTGTTTTGGTTCTCAGTTTCTTTTTTTACTCTATTATTGATGAATTTAGAATTGGTGGGTTCTATCTCTAGTTCTCTGATGTCTTGTTCTATTTTTCTATTTGTTATCAGTCAGTTCTCCCATGTTTCTATTGTAGGCTAGGCATTCCCTTATGCTCTGCTATTTTTCTTGGATGTTATTAGGGCTACTTTGTTGGTCTAGTTTGTAAATTTGTAAAAGGTTAAAGGATCCTTTCAAAACCCCTTCTTTTCTACCTAATTAAAAAAAAAAATTCACATTGTGGTTAGATAGAACAATGCACATCCACTATCGTTTGTTGTATATTCAAGATCTTATCTTTTCCATAAATATCAAGATATTTACCCTACAATTTATGGAATACTTAGAAATAGCTGAAAAATAGAAGCTATACTATTGAATTTCATAAGCCTAGATGAGAAAATGGAAGATGAATTATAGCATTTTAGTAGACATCAAGAAATGGTAAAATTATAGTTTGATAAGAGGACCAAAATAAAATCCTTTAGAATTACTAACCTAGTGTTACTATGGGATACAGTCCATCAAAAAAAAGAAGACCATGGAAAATTTGACACCCTTTTGTTATGTCCCTTTCATATTTTAAATATCCTAGGAGAGAATTCTTTTAGGCTAAAAATCCTAACTAGAGAGGATGTCCCATTACTAGTGAATCGACAATTACTTAAAAACTACTTTAGTGCCTGAGAGTATTCTAGTACTACCTTGTAAATAAGCTTTGTACATAGGTTTTTATTTTGATTTTTTTATGTGTTGGTGTTGTTTCATTATAATTTTATTTTCTGATTTAATTTTGCTTTATCTTGTGCTTTTCTCTTTTTGGCTGAAATTAGTCAACTATAACCAACTTTTGGTTACTCTAATGGGGGAGTGTTTTCTACACAGTTTGGAGATAAAAGGTCTTTCTTTGAACTCAATGAAGCCTAGATTGTATTAATTATTCATTTGGTGTATGTCCATTGTCCTAGGATAAAACAAACCAATATGAAAGTAATTCAAAAGGATGTTGCAGCTTCATAATGAAAATACTTATAAATAATTCTAGATCAATAGGAATGAAATCATTGTGGTTTGGTTCTCAAGTGATTCATTCAAATGTTCACCCTCATATTTTTCATAATGACCCCAACCTAGAAGTAGATCTCAATTTTTGTAAAGTGAGTAAAATAGATTTATTTTCAAAAAAAGAAGAAAAATAAAAGAGTATCAAGTGCTTGAGTGATTTAGAGAACCTCTACTAGGACTATGAATACCTAGCTAGCAATAGAGCAATATCTAGAGTGGGATCAAATATAAATCTATTGAGGCTATAAATACCTAGATCATGGAAATTAGATCTAGATATTTTTTATTGACATAACACAAAAAAGGAAATGGATCATGAAATTAGATCTAGATATTTTTTATTGCCATAACACAATTGTTAAACAATATTTTAGAAAAAAATATGCAAATTTTTAACTTATAAATGGATGTAGGAAATGATATCCAAAATAATTTTATTTTTGTTAGAGTAATAAGAAAAATCATGTTAACAAATATGCCTAATCCTTGAGACATATACATCAAAAATAGTTTCATGTCCCCTTTCAATTGATGCTTTTCAAGATGGTACCTACTTTATCATGTAGTCCCACTCAACATGTATGATATCCTTCTTTATCCTACTTTATCAAGAATGCAATAATGTATTTGATATAAGTCCAATAAGAATTATATCATCACACTTTTAAATGATCATCATGGTACCTAATTTATCCTACTTTATCAAGAATAAAATTAATGTATTTGATATAATGCCTATAATAATTAGATCATCACACTTTTAAAATATCAACACTATAATAATCCAAAGGTGGTACCATTTATTGAAGGTTCCATGATCAATGCCAAATAATTTTAGAAGGAAATAAATCAAATTAGCATGTTCATGCTTTTGATGATCAAACCATAATAACTAGGTTTTAAACCTAATTTAGATAAGTCATACCACCAATAACACTAATGATAGTATAATATGGACTCTGTGATGATAAAATATCAAATATATATGTACATCATGTTCTTAAATGCCATTCCATTTTCTAGTAAAGCATATAATTTCCCTAGTTCTAAAATTCTTCATAATGCATTAGTCTATCAATATTTTGTTTTGGATAGTGAAAACACTAAGCACCAAATTCATATTCTTATATAAATATGTCATATCTAACCTAACATTTCATACTATAATAACTCAATATTGATAAATCCCAAGAAAGATAGTATAAAAAAACTTTGTATCAACTATAAAAACATCTTATAAGATCATATTAAATACTTGATATCCTATTCCTCAAATTAAAGATACCAAAATACTTCATCAAGCTCTAATTTTAAACAAGTTGTTATCGAATGCTTAAATATCCTTTTTATATCTAAAAAACAACTTTATTTCAAAGGAGATTATGTTATTTGTATCATTTAGATAGTTAACACAATAATAATGTTACTATAGTTGATAAAGTATATTTTACTACAATTTGCATATTCTTTTATTTTCATACATATTAATTACATTATTATATTTAATAAAGTATAGGAAAATACTTGAAGCATATTTTACAAGACATAGGTACTTTTTTCTAGTATATAACCCACATTAATTTAGGGAAGTGCTTATTTGGTGCTAACAACATATAGTATTTAAGTTTATGAAGAACACAAGCTTATACTGAGAGGGGGGTGAACAGTATAAGACCACTTTTTACTTTTCTTTCAAATCAATATTATGCAATGTATAGATAGCAATATCAACAGCAGTAATCAAAGCAATGCACAAATCACCACACACAATAGAGACACCACAATTTACGTGGTTCACCCAATGTGGGCTACTCCACGGAGAAAATATTTCACTAAAATTTTCTCAATCAATCTCTTGGGAATCCTTTCCCTATTACAATGTTTATGGACCTCTGTCCAATGGAGATACCAATCCCCTAAATCAAGTTCATGGATCTCTATCCACAGGAGAACTCCTTCTCCTCTGCTCTGGTTGGTGATCCTCTAGAAGACTACTGCCTCCACTGCACTGGCTTGTGGATCTCTCTCCACTGAAGACTCTTGTCCCCACTCAGAAGACCTATCCTCACTACCCTGGTTGATGGATCTCTATCCACTGGAGACTACTGTCCTCTCTGCTCTATCACCTCCAAAGCTCTATCTCAAATCTGCACTAAACTCAGTCCTTCGGTCTAGCACAAATCTGCTCAATCTCTATCTCTGGTCTAGCACAAACCTGTCCTCAAATCTGCACCAAACTCTGCTCCACAAGTCCACACAGAACTTGCTCAAATATGCTCAACAAGTCCACTCAAAACTTGCTCAAATATGCTCAACAAGTCCACACAAACTTGCTCAAATATGCTCAACAAGTCCACTCATAACTTGCTCAAATATTCTCAACAAGTCCACATAGAACTTGTCCAAACTACTCAACAAGTCCACACAAAACTTGCTCAAATATACTCAATAAGTCCACTCTAGAACTTAACCAAATATGTATTGTAAGCTTCCACAAAATCTCACACAAAATCAGTCCACAAGTCTTCTCAAAGACTTGTCTCAAATCTGCTTAACAAGTCCACACAGAACTTGTCCAATCTCATAGAAACATAAAGAGAATTGTTAGAGACCCAATATGTTTCAACTCAATGCTCAATCTCAACTCAAATCAGAATATAGAATAGTTTATTTTATGGAACTTGAACAATCACTTCACACATCCACTTGACTAGGCTCAACCAACTCTACTCAACCAATCACTCAATGAAACACCCCTTTCTCACAAACCCTAGTCCAAGCATATAAACATCAACTCAAAATATTTCCAACAATGCTCAACAACAAATCTCACATAACAATGATACTCATGTTCTTTTCAAACCCTAGTTCAAGTTCTTTGCTCAACAACTCACTTCAACAACAATGCTTATAAAACAATCCTCTCATAGCAATGATACTCAAACCCTAGTTCAAGTTCTTCACACAACCAATGTTTTCAACAACAATGCTTATTAAACAAGGTTTTAATCACAACTCTTTATTCCAGAAAACCTTGATGCATTAACTCAAACACACTCAAAAGGAAACCCTAATCAAGTCCTTTTCACTCCAAACTTATTTTCCAGAAAACCAACCAATCAAATTAAACTTTGGAAAATGTGCTCATACCTTTTTCTTGATGATGAAGGAATCTTCTAAATCTGCCAAAAATCTCAAACACTTCTTGCCAAGCTCAAAGAAATTATAAGATGATTAATTTCCTCAAAATACAATGTAAACATCAAAACACACATACACCTTATCACTCCATATTTAAGAAAACATTCATCAACATTTACAAAAAGTAAATTACCACTTACACCTTATAATCTCCCAATAATATTCAATGCACTCTTCTTTTCAAAATAACCTAAGACAAGAAGCTCCCTCTATCCTTTTAATATTTCAATAAATCAATATGACAAAACACTTTATTAAAATAAACCTTAACACCTTATTCCTCCAACTTATCAAAAATCATTTCCAACTAACAATCCTTTCATGCACCCTTTTAGCTCCAAACTTTAGGCAACACACAAAAATTAAAATCAAAATTTATTACCTTGCCTTGGAGGGGATTCGAACACACCGCACAACCTCAACCGGTGCTCTAGCCATGGCTCCCAATGCCATGCAAGCTAGGCGCTAGCTTGGGGACTAACGAGCACCACGTGCTCCAAAACCTTCCCCGCTCACCTTGCGCAAAACGTGCGCCTTTCCTTTGGCGCTCTCCAACACCAATGCAACTACCAAAAACCATTGCCACTATGTTTCGAACGTAGGCCTCCTTGCGCCCAACACCCTAACGTTGTCCTTTCTGCCACTAGGCCACTTGCCCAGTTGGCGCTTGGTATTTTGGCACAAATCCCCTTAAACGCTATTCATTGGTGCTCAAACAGAATGGTCGCTTCTCTTTCTTCCTCACGAATTCAAACACAATTGCACGCATTCGATTATCGAGCAAAAGGATGAATTAAAATACCTCTAAGGCATTAGCATATATACTAATTTCCTTCCTCCATGCATGACGTCGGTGCTCGAATTACCTTCAACGATTTTAGACGTCGACGCTTATTTCCTTTGGAGCTTATTAATTTATAAAATATTTAAATTCATTTGAATTTAAATTTTATAAATTAATTCTTTAAAACCCTTTGGTTTTATTTAAACCCTCTTTCACTTTGCACCTTGGTATAAATAATATTTATTTATAAAATTTAAATTCATTTTGAATTTAAATATTTTATCAAATAAATATTAAACCTTCCTTTAGCTTTGCAATAAAATTTCTTGGGTTTTTATGAAAACCTTTTAACTTATGCTTCCACATAATATTTAAAAATATTATGGAGCCCTTTGCCTTTAACCTTTGCATTGTTCCTCTTGACCTTTGAATTTATTAGAAGCTTCTTCCTGGATATCAATGACAACTTTGATAACTTATTTCTTGACAAATTCCTTGACATTAATGATGACTTCATTTCTTGACATCAATGACAACTTTGACTTAAGGACTCAAAATGTCCAACAATCTCCCCCTTTGTCATTGATGGTAACCCAAATTCTTTTTCCGAAAACTTGACTTCTTCTTCTGTTCTGCTCCCCTGGGACATTGCTCCCCCTGGCTCAATGCTCTCTTCAAATACCAAATCTCTCCCCTTACTCAAATCTCTCCCCTTTGACATCAATGGCAAAGGGTCACCTTTGGGGCTCGGGGCTAAGAATGAGCCTCTTAGCTTAGCCCCTCCCCCACCTCCTCTTGAGGTGGTTAATTCTAGGGTGGGAGTATCTCTACTCCCAGAAAGCACTGTTCTTTACCTTTATCCTCTTTCCTTCTTATCTGATCCTTCTGATTCCTCTGACTATTTCTTTCCATGTCCATGTTCCTGTCCATGTCTACATTCATGTTTCTATTCCTATTCATATCCATGTTCCTATTCCTATTCCTATTTCCTATTCATATCCATGTTCTGTTCCTATTCTTTCTTTCATATTCATATTCCTGTTCTGTTCCTATTCATACCTTTTTTGGAATGTCTGCTCTACACCACTTTGTTGTGTGACCATCATTGTTGCACTTGTAACACTTAATGTTATTATTCCTTGGAGGTGCAAATGTCTTAGGATTTCTCCTAGTGAAGCCATATCCTCTTCTGTCATGAACCCTGCAATTCATTGCCTTGTGACCAAACTGATTACATGAGTAGCAATACCCATGGAAAAGTTATATGTTCCCATATTCCTATATTTCTCATGTCCTGCACTGTGAAGCCATGTGCCCAAACCTGTGACATGAAAAACATCTTCCATTGAAGTTTCCTTGTCTTGACCTCATTGGTCTCTTAGTCTCTCTTGACCTGTTTTGATTGTTGTTCCATCTGTATCTTCTTTGTGCATTGTTCCTGTCTTTGTTGAACTCTCTATTGTCCAACTCATCCTCAGATGTCTCACTTTCTTTTACACTATCTTCTTCTGAAATATCTTCATCTGAAGTTTCTTCTCCTCCAAAACTTGAGGTTGACTCTCCTTCCCATTTCTTTTGAACCTATTCAAATCCAAGACCTGTTTTGCTTGATGTAGTCTTTTGTGTCTTGATGAACTTATCCAAGTTCTTTGAGCTATTTTTGAACCCTTTCATCTTGATCTTGGAGTCCTCTAAATCTTCTCTTAGTAGTGCCACTTCTTGTGCTAACTTCTCACATTCTAAGATCTTTGCTTCTAACTTATCCTTGAACCTTTTTGCCTTAGCCTTTGATTTTTCTAAATCCTCTATGAGCAATCTTCTCTCTTCATCACATTCTTGAAACTGAATTTCAAGTTTAGAGTGTTGCTTTCTTACCTTCTTTACCATGTCAAGGGCATAAATAAGTTCTCCCTTGAGATCATAACCATCCTTTTCTGAATATTCCTCTATTTTTTTACCTTTGTCCACATCTTTATTTTCTATTGGCTTGTCTTCTATAGGATCACTTACTTCTTCTTCTAATGCCATTAGAAGATTTTCATCTGGTCCTTCAAGTGCATCCTCATATTCATCATCACTGAAACTATAACCATCCCTTGTACAACTATCTTCAAGATGTCCAAAGTTACCACATCTAAAACACTTGAGAATTACTTGGAGTCCTTTTCTTAACTTGCTCTTTTTCTTCAATCATAAATAGGACTTCATCTCTATCATTGTCTGAAAAACTAGCATCACTATCACTTGAATACTTACTTGCCTTATCCGCATAGTAGCTCCTCTTTTGTCTTTGAAAGAACTTCTTTCCTTGTCTGCTTTGTCCATCCTTGCTTTTCTTTTGGTGCCTATATCTTTCTGATTCCCTGTTCCTGTGATCCTATTTTTCTTCACCATTGTTGTTCTTGGGTTCTTGACAATCTGTTGCAAAATATCCATACTTTCCACAATTGAAACACTTAACAGATCTTAGATCTCTGGATCTTCTAGAATCTTTATCTCTTCTACCATAATTAGCTTCTTCATCACTGGATGACTCATTGCTTGATTCTGACTTCTTACCCTTTGTCTTCTTGATTGCTTTGAAGGTTGCTTCCTTCTAGGGAATAGGATCTTTTGTTCTTATCTCAAAAGTTGTAAGCATACCAAGCAACTTATCTCTTGTCAAAGAATCACCATCCATTGACACTTCTATAGCAGAAACCTTTTCACTGAATATTTTTGGAAGAGTTCTTAAGACTTTATCACAAACATCTGATTCATCAATCTTCATTCCAAGTCCTTGCATATCATTAACAACCTCATCAATTCAAAGTAGATAAGCACTAATATTTTCCTCATCATTCATTCTTAATGCTTCAAATTATCCTTTGAGATTTTGTATCTTTGCTTTCTTGACACTTTTATCTCCTTCATATATACCTTGCAATTTATCCCACATTTCTTTTGCAGTTCTACAATGCATAACTTTCATAGACTCTATTCTATGCAAACCTCTCAAAAGTGCATTCATTGCTTTTGAATTGTAGTGTTGTAGGAGCTTACCTTCCTTATCTATAGGAGGATTGATTAAGGGATCATATCCAATATCCACTGCTTCCCAAATTTCATTGCCAAGTGCCATCAGGTAGATCTTCATTCTCATGCTCCAATACATATAGTCACTTCCATAAAATACTGGTGCTGAATTATCTGAGGACACATTCTTAGAATCCATTGTGTTCTTGATAGCTTTTCCTTCAAGCTGTTAAACTCTTTTGAAGGAACCCGCTCTGATACCAATTGAAGAACACAAGCTTATACTAAGAGGGGGGTGAACAGTATAAGACCACTTTTTACTTTTCTTTCCAAATCAATATTATGCAATGTATAGATAGCAATATCAACAATAGTAATCAAAGCAATGCACAAATCACCACACACAATAGAGACACCACAATTTAACATGGTTCACCCAATGTGGGCTACATCCACAGAGAAAATATTTCACTAAAATTTTCTCAATCAATCTCTTGGGAATCCTTTCCCTATTACAATGTTTATGGACCTCTATCCAATGGAGATACCAATCCCCTAAATCAAGTTCATGGATCTCTATCCACAGGAGAACTCCTTCTCCTCTGCTCTAGTTGGTGATCCTCTAGAAGACTACTACCTCCACTACACTAGCTTGTGGATCTCTCTCCACTGAAGACTCTTATCCCCACTTAGAAGACCTATCCTCACTACCCTGGCTGATGGATCTCTATCCACTAGAGACTACTATCCTCTCTGCTCTATCACCTCCAAAGCTCTATCTCAAATCTACACTAAACTCAATCCTTCGGTCTAGCACAAATCTGCTCAATATCTATCTCTAGTCTAGCACAAACATATCCTCAAATCTACACCAAACTCTACTCCACAAGTCCACATAGAACTTGCTCAAATATGCTCAACAAGTCCACTTAGAACTTTCTCAAATATGCTCAACAAGTCCACTCAAAACTTGCTCAAATATTCTCAACAAGTCCACTCAAAACTTGCTCAAATATGCTCAACAAGTCCACTCAGAACTTGTCCAAACTACTCAACAAGTCCACACAAAACTTGCTCAAATATGCTCAATAAGTCATCTTTATAACTTAACCAAATATGTATTGTAAGCTTCCACAAAATCTCACAAAATCAGTCCACAAGTCTTCTCAAAGACTTGTCTCAAATATGCTTAACAAGTCCACACAGAACTTGTCCAATCTCATAGAAACATAAAGAGAATTGTTAGAGACCCAATATGTTTCAACTCAATGCTCAATCACTTTTCAACTCAAATCAGAATATAGAATAGTTTGTTTTATGGAACTTGAACAATCACTTCACATATCCACTTGACTAGGCTCAACCAACTCTACTCAACCAATCACTCAATGAAACACCCCTTTCTCACAAACCCTAGTCCAAGCATGTAAACATCAACTCAAAATATTTCCAACAATGCTCAACAACAAATCTCACATAACAATGATACTCATGTTCTTTTCAAACCCTAGTTCAAGTTCTTTGCTCAACAACTCACTTCAACAACAATGCTTATAAAACAATCCTCTCATAGCAATGATACTCAAACCCTAGTTCAAGTTCTTCACACAACCAATGTTTTCAACAACAATGCTTATTAAACAAGGTTTTAATCACAACTCTTTATTCCAGAAAACCTTGATGCATTAACTCAAACACACTCAAAAGGAAACCCTAATCAAGTCCTTTTCACTCCAAACTTATTTTCCAGAAAACCAACCAATCAAATTAAACTTTGGAAAATGTGCTCATACCTTTTTCTTGATGATGAAGGAATCTTCTAAATCTGCCAAAATCTCAAACACTTCTTGCCAAGCTCAAAGAAATTATAAGATGATTAATTTCCTCAAAATACAATGTAAACATCAAAACACACATACACCTTATCACTCCATATTTAAGAAAACATTCATCAACATTTACAAAAAGTAAATTACCACTTACACCTTATAATCTCCCAATAATATTCAATGCACTCTTCTTTTCAAAATAACCTAAGACAAGAAGCTCCCTCTATCCTTTTAATATTTCAATAAATCAATATGACAAAACACTTTATTAAAATAAACCTTAACACCTTATTCCTCCAACTTATCAAAAATCATTTCCAACTAACAATCCTTTCATGCACCCTTTTAGCTCCAAACTTTAGGCAACACACAAAAATTAAAATCAAAATTTATTACCTTGCCTTGGAGGGGATTCGAACACACCGCGCAGCCTCAATCGGCGCTCTAGCCGCAGCTCCCAATGCCGCGCAAGCTAGGCGCTAGCTTGGGGACTAACGAGCACCACGTGCTCCAAAACCTTCCCCGCTCGCCTTGCGCAAAATGTGCGCCTTTCCTTTGGTGCTCTCCAACACCAATGCAACTACCAAAAACCGTTGCCACTGCATTTCGAACATAGGCCTCCTTGCGCCCAACACCCTAACGTTGTCCTTTCTGCCACTAGGCCACTTGCCCAGTTGGTGCTTGGTATTTTGGTGCAAATCCCCTTAAACGCTATTCGTTGGTGCTCAAACAGAATGGTCGCTTCTCTTTCTTCCTCACGAATTCAAACACAATTGCACGCATTCGATTACCGAGCAAAAGGATGAATTAAAATACCTCTAAGGCATTAGCATATATACTAATTTCCTTCCTCCATGCATGACGTCGGTGCTCGAATTACCTTCAACGATTTTAGACGTTGGCGCTTATTTCCTTTGGAGCTTATTAATTTATAAAATATTTAAATTCATTTGAATTTAAATTTTATAAATTAATTCTTTAAAACCCTTTGGTTTTATTTAAACCCTCTTTCACTTTGCACCTTGGTATAAATAATATTTATTTATAAAATTTAAATTCATTTTGAATTTAAATATTTTATCAAATAAATATTAAACCTTCCTTTAGCTTTGCAATAAAATTTCTTGGGTTTTTATGAAAACCTTTTAACTTATGCTTCCACATAATATTTAAAAATATTATGGAGCCCTTTGCCTTTAACCTTTGCATTGTTCCTCTTGACCTTTGACTTTATTAGAAGCTTCTTCCTGGATATCAATGACAACTTTGATAACTTGTTTCTTGACAAATTCCTTGACATTAATGATGACTTCATTTCTTGACATCAATGACAACTTTGACTTAAGGACTCAAAATGTCCAACAGATTCATTTTTAATGAGCATGGAGTTCATTTTGATCCATAAAAGTTCAAGATCATTGAATAGTGGCCTAATTTATAGGCCATGATTAATATCTATAACTTATTGGAACTTGTAAATTTTGATCATCAATTACTATTGGGATAACTTATCATTACTTTTATCAATAAATATTTTTGCCATAGGAGGTGTCAAATATGAATTCATGCAAACTCGTGTGCAATATAATATATTTGAGGAACTTACATGATTACTTTGCTCAACTTAAATTGTTATATTATGAAGAACATGTGCTTATACTTAGATGGGGGGTGAACAGTATAAGATAATACTTTATATTTTTTAATCCATATGATACCATTAGCAATATTAAAGCAATAAATATCACACAAAGAATCACACACATGAGAGACATTATTTAACGTGGTTCACCCAATGTGGGCTACTCCATAGAGAAAATATTCCTTATAAAACTCAAATAAATTCTTTTGGGAATCCTTTCCCTATTACAATGTTTATGGAAATTTTTCCAAAGGATACACCAATACCCTAATCAAGTTCATGGATATCTATCCATAGGAGAACTCCTTTCTCCTCTTCTCTAGTTGGTAATCTTCTAGAAGAATTGCTACCCCCACTGCTCTGGCTAATGGATCTCTATCCACTAAAGACTCCTGTCCTCACTGCCCTGGCTAATGGATCTCTATCCACTAAAGATTGTTGTCCTCTATACTCTGTCACCTCTAAAGCCCTATCTCAAATATGCACTAAATATAGTCCTTTGGTCTAGCAAAAATTTTCTCAATCTCTGTCTCTAGTTTGGTGTAAATTTGTCCTCAAATCTATACCAAACTCTGTCCTCAAATATGTCCTCAATCACTATTCTCAATTTTATATTATAATCTTCCAAAAAAGCTTACTCAAATCTATGCACAAGTCTTCTCTAAGACTTACCTCAAATATGTTCAAAAAGTCCTTACTATAACTTGCCCAATATCATAGAAACATATAGAGAATTGTTAGAGATTCAATATGCTTCATACTCATGAATATTCAACCTTTTCCTTAAATTAGTTTAGGATATAGAACAATTTATTTTATAGAACTTGAACCAACACTTCAACACATCCACTTGACTAGACTCAACCAAGTCTACTCAACCACTCACTCAATGAATTTAATCCTTACTCACAAACCCTAGTCCAAGCATATGAACACTCACTCACTTATTTCCAACAATGCTTATCAAACAAACTCACATAAAAATTATACTCATAATATTTGCAAACCCTAGTTCAAGTTCTTCACTCAACCAATCACTTCAACAATAATGCTTATAAAATAAGGTTACTCTCTTTAACCTCTATTCTAAAAAACCTTGAAGCATTAATTCAAAACACACTCAACAATTCTTACCAACCAATCCTTTTCACTCCAACTTAGTATTCATAACATTCAAAAAACACTCACTAGAAATATGTGCCCATACATTTTTGATTGATGAAGAAGTATCTTCAAAACCTGTTTCAAAATAGCCAAATCTTCTTGTGCCAATTCAAGTTTAGATAACAAAAATTTTATCTCAAAAATATTCACAAGGATATTCTTCTTGATCAAAAAATGTACAATAAAATTTAATCCAAATTTTACACCTTATAGTTCCCTCTAACTTTCTAACCACTCACAAATATCAAGGATATAACACTTTACCACTTAGATGCCCCTTACAAAAGTTAAGTACATAAAATAATTATCAACACCTTATAAATCCTCTTTAAAACCTTATAAAATAAAATTATTTTAAACTTTAGGGCATAACTTTATTTCTCCAAAAATTTTGGTGCTAACTCAAAAAGGGCATACTATTATCTTTTCCCCAAAAATGGGGTTCAACGGGTTCGAACCACCATATACAAACCACTAAGTTCCTTAGTACTTTGGTGTCGACCATGTGGGCTATAGGCACCCACGAGAAGGAAGGAAAGCCTCCTTCCTATTAACAACCTTCGTCCGTTGTTGACTTTACCAAAAAGCACTCATGTGGATTCGAACCTCTACTAATCACTACTCCTTGCACTTTGCTTCTATCGTGGTTTCCAACTATGCTACCCGCTCTTGGTGACCAAGGCACCTTCCTTGGTGGGTGTTGTTATTTCACTTACCACTTGGAACTTTCAAGGCCAATGAAAACCCTCTTCCTTCCATAGACGATTTGCACATTTTTCTTTCGCATACCACACGATTAATTCAAATGCATATTAGACTTTAGGTTAAGGTGGAGGACTCCCTTTTATACATGCTTTGCCATATGACTTCCATGTCGATGCTCGATGGTTGAATTCAAAAATTCAAATTTTGAATTTAATAACCCACCTTAGGGTTATTAAAATAACCATAAATTAATATATAATTAATATTAAAATTAATTAATAATTAATTTAAATAACTTATAAGTTAAGTAAATTAATTAATAAATTAATTTATAATTAATTTAAACTTCCTTGTATAATATTATAAATAAATATTATAATATTATTTGCTTGGGCTTATTCTTTGCACCTTGGACCTTATCTTGACCTCCTGGAACCGAATTTGAGCAACTGAAAATGAAATCTCCTTTTGCACTGACTGGGGAACCTAAAACTGGTGCTACCCACTGAAACTGCCACTGACCGGTGTTGAAATATTGACATCAATGACCAATCACTCTTGAAATCAATGACAACTCATCTACTCAAAATTTCCAACAATATCCTCCTTTGTCATTGATGGCAACCCAAATTCCTTTTACCAAAACTTGGCCTTTTTCCTTCCCGCTCCCTTGAATATTTGTTCCCCCTGACTGAAAGCTCTCCCCCTTACTTAAATCTCTTCCGCTTTGACATCAATGGCAAAGGTTCACCTTTGGGATTCTGAGCTAAGAATGAGTATCTTAGCTTAACCCCTCCACCACCTCCTCTTGAGGTGGTTAATTTTGGGGTGGGAGTATTACTCCCAGTTTTATTCTAACATACTCAAAAGTCTCTTTCAAAAATGGCTTAGTGAAGATTTTTGTTATCTGCTCCTTTGTAGTAACATATTCCTACCTGACCTGTTTATTTGTTACCCATTCTCTCAGAAAATGATATTTGATCGGTATGTGCTTTGTCCTAGAGTGCATCATTGGATTATTTGATACACTTATTGCACTTGTATTATCACATAATATGGAAATAGGATGATCATGTTTTATCTAGAAGTTCTCTAAAGTTTTTTCATCCATAATACCTGTTTACAACTAGATACTGCTGCAATATACTTTGGTTCTACTATAGATAAATATATTGATGCTTGCTTCTTACTCAGCCAAAAGACTAAATAGTCTCCAAGAAAGAATGCTCCTCCACTTATGATTTTTCTGTCATCAATGCTGCTAGCCCAATCTGCATATGTATATGCTGTGGATGTGAAACTGTCACTTTTGGGATACCAAAGCCCAAAATCCATAGTTTATTTTAGATACCTGAGAATTCTCTTTACTAATACCACATGTGTTTCCTTAGGTGTTGCCTTAAACCTTACCACTAATCCCACTGACTACACTATGTCTAGTCTTGTAACTGTAACATACAACAAGTTGCCAATCATAGATCTGTATAATATCTTATCTGCATCTAAAGATTCATCATCCTATGACCATGGGCGTACTTACTAGTTTGTAATATTATAACTAGAATTTATTTAGCATCTCTTTTATATACTTGGTTTGTGAAAGAAATACTTCTTGCTCTGATTGTGAAATCTAAAATCCAAGAAAGAAGGACAACTCACCAAACATAGACATCAAATTCATTTTCCATATTCTTTATAAATTATTTACACATATTATCATTTTTTCCCCAAAAAATGATGTCATCAACATAAACAACCCCAATTAGTATATTATTCCCTTCATTTTTGATGTATAAGTTGATGTTCGCTATTCCTTTTCTGAATCCTTGTTCCTGAAGATACTTATCCAATCTTGAATACCATGCTCTAGGAGCCTGTTTTAGACCATACAATACCTTTTTTAATCTACATACATGATTTGGTTTATCTATTAATATGAATCCCTCTAGATGTTCAATATAGACTTCTTCTAGAACACCATTTAGAAATGCTGAATTAAATTCCATATGATATACCTTTATGTTTTTAAATCTTGAGAAGGATAAGAACATTCTTATGGCTTCAAGTTGTGCCACTGGAGCAAATGTCTCATCAATATCAATTCCCTCTACTTATGCATAACCTTTGCATACTAATCTTGCTTTATTTCTAACTACCTGTTCATCTTCATTTAACTTATTTTTGAATACCCATTTTGTGTCGATCACATATTTATCCTTTGGTCATGGAACAAGTTCCCAAGTCTTGATTTTCTCTATCTGATCTAATTCTTCATCCATTGCCCTAATCCACAACTCATATTAACTTGTCTTATTGAAGTCCTTTGTCTTAATATTAGATAGCAAGGAAAATTTTACTTGTTGAGATGATGTTATTATCCTTCTCCTTATCTGTATTTCATATGGATTCCCAATGATTAAATATTTTATATGATGTTTTTTTACTTACTTGGATGGAGTTTTAGGAATAAGTCTTTTTTTTTCTTCTTATTCATCATCTAATTCCTCATGAAACTCTTCTTGACAATTCCCATCTTCCTGATACACAATTTACTAAACCGGTTCTCTTGAATCTATCTTATCATCAATTGTTACATTTATACTTTCCACAATAGTGCATGTTCTCTTATTGAAGCATCTATAAGATTTAATATTAGTGGAATTACCAACAAAAATTACCTCATCACATCTTGGATCAAACTTGCCTAAGTTTTGATCTTCTTGTCTTATGTAGCACTTGCTTCCAAACACCTTGAAGTGTTTTACAGTGGCCAGTCTTCTTTCCAAAGCTCATATGAAGTCTTGTGATGGTTTAACCTCATTTGAGTCCTAGTGATTATATATACTATTGTTTTGACTACTTCCCTCCAAAATCCATCTAAAATTTTGGACTCATTTAACATAGCTCTATCCATATTATCAACTATTCTATTTTTCCTTTCAACTACTCCATTTTTTTGAGTTCTTGTGGTTGAGTATTCTCTCTTGATTTCATATTGTTAACAACAATCTACAAATTTATTTAAGGTAAATTATCCTCCTCTATTAGATATAAAATACTTAATCCTCTTGTAGATTTCATTTTCAACCAGTTCCTTAAATACTTTGAATTTTTCAAAGGCATCTGACTTCTCTTTCAAGAAATCTACCCAAACAATTCTGGAGTAATCATCTATAAGCAATATAAATTAACTCTCACCCTGAATACTCTATATTCTGGTAGAGCCACATAGATGAGTATCTATTATACTTAATGGCTCATATGAGATATATACCTTTGACTTAAAGCTTATTCTAGTTTGCTTTCCATGTTGACAAGGTGCACAGATTGTGTTTTATGGCCTTTTTAGTTTGGGTAAATCTCTGACAACCTGCTTATTGCTTATGTTGACCATGTTATCAAAATTCAAGTGACCCAGTCTTCTATGCTACAACCAACTCTCATATTCTTGTGATAGAAAGTACTTTTCCTCTTTGATATCACTAAGCTTGTATAGATTATTTGGATTTCTTCTTGCATTTGTAATGACTTTTCCAGTTTCTAATTTTCTTATCTCACACCTATATGGGTGAAATGTAACCATATGACCTTGATCACAAAGTTGACTTACACTTAGCAGATTATTTTTTAATCCTTTAACATAAAACACATTTTATGTTATTGTTTTCTCATTATCTAAACTTATAGTTCCTCTTCCATCAATCATTGTTGATCCATTATCACCAAAACTTAATGATCCTTTATTGGTTTCTTTTAGTAGAATGAATTTGTCTTTGTATCTTGTCATGTGTGTAGAGAAACCACTATAAATATACCATTGTTCTTATTTATCTTGAGCATGAAGGGTTGTTTGAACTAACATTGATCTAGCCTTTACATTTCCCCTTTCCAATTTCCTAGTTGTTGAAATTATTTTTTATTTTACTAGACTTAGGAAGTATTATTTTACACCATATATCCTTGCACCCAAAATTATTACATTTGTAACATATAATATCATTATCCATAAGAGATGCAAAATAATTGAAATTTCTATTGACATTGTTTGTTGCATGACCAATACAATGTACAACTCTATGACCATATTTGTTACAAGAAAAACAATGTCCATGGAAGAAATTAGGTAACCTATTTGGATGTCTTTGAGATTATGGTTGAGTGCTTCTCCTTTTGTGATTAAATCTCATCCAAGGTTATTATTTGCTTTCTTCCTTTCTGATGTCATTTTCTTTTGAATTATCTAATGTTTGTCTATCTTTGTTTGAATTTTCTGCTTCTTGAAGACTTGACTCCTCTTTTTATTTCGCATACTCTATATCTTGCAGTACCTTGGTCCTTTCAACTTCATTCCTTAGATAAACAATTTTTGCTTCCAATATTTCACATTTTGTTTCTTTTGCTCTTAATATATCTATCATATTTTGCTCAATTTTATTTCCCTCTTCTACCTTTATCTTGAGTTCTGTGAGACTTTGTAGAAGTTTCATCCTTGCTTCTTCATCCTCTTGAATTTATTCCTTCAAGCTTGAGTTCTTCTCTCTAATTATTTCCTTTTGAGAGTAGTAAATAATTCCTCTTTTATATTGAACATGGTCTCTTTTTAATTTTTTGAAGTTATGTGTGTTTCTGATGGATCCTCCTCCAAGTTGTTAGTCTTTCCATTGAGAGACCTACTCTGATACCAATTGAAGAACATGTGCTTATAATGAGAGGGGGGTGAACATTATAAGATAAAAAAATTTGCTTTTTAATCCATATGATACCATCATCAATATTAAAGCAATAAATATCACACAAAGCATCACACACATGTGATACATGATTTAATGTGGTTCACCCAATTTGGCCTAATCTACAGATAAAATATTCCTTATAAAATTTTCTCAAATAAATTCTCTTGGGAATATTTCTCTCTTACAATTTTTATGGACCTCTTTCCAAAGGATATACCAATATCCTAATCAAGTTCATGGATATCTATCCATAGGAGAAATACTTTATCCTCTACTATAGCTGGTGATCTTCTAGAAGAACTGTTACCCCCACTACTTTGGTTAATGGATCTCTATCCACTGAAAACTCCTATCCTCACTGCCTTGGCTATTGGATCTCTATCCACTAGAGAATGGTATCCTCTATACTTTGTCACCTCCAAATCTTTGTCTCAAATCTACACTAAACATAGTCCTTTTTTCTAGCACAAATATTCTTAATATCTATCTATGGTCTAGCACAAACCTATCCTCAAATCTGCACCAAAATCTGCCCTCAAATTTATTCTCAATCTCTATCTTAATTCTATATTATAATCTTCCACAAAATCTTACATAAATCTGTCCACAATTTTTCTCTAATACTTAGCTCAAATATAATCAACAAGTCCTTACTAGAACTTGTCCAATCTCACATAAACATATAGAGAATTTTTAGAGACTCAATATGCTTCATACTCATAAACATTCAACCTTTTTCTTAAATCAGTTTAGGATATAGAATAATTTATTTCACATAAATTGAACCAACACTTCAACACATCCACTTGACTAGACTCAACCAAGTCTACTCAACCACTCAATCAATAAATTTAATCCTTGCTCACAAACCCTAGTCCAAGCATATGAATGCTTACTCATTTATTTCCAACAATGCTTATCAAACAAACTCACATAAAAATTATACTCATGATCTTTTCAAACCCTAGTTCAAGTTCTTCACTCAACCAATCACTTCAACAACAATGCTTATAAAACAAGGTTACTCTCTTTAACCTCTATTCCAGAAACCTTAAAGCATTAATTCAAAACACACTCAACAATGCTTATCAACCAATCCTTTTCACTCCAACTTAGCATTCATAACATTAAACAAACACTCACTAGAAATATGTGCCCATACCTTTTTGATTGATGAATAAGTGTCTTCAAAACATGTCTCAAAATAGCCAAACCTTCTTGTGCCAATTCAAGTTTAGATAACACTAATTTTATCTCAAAAATATTCACCAAGATATTCTTCTTGATCAAAAAAGGTACAATATAATGTAATCCAAATTTTACACCTTATAACTCCCTCTAACTTTCTAACCACTCACAAATATCAAAAATAAAACACTTTAGCATTTAATTACCCCTTACAAAAATTATGCACATAAAATAATTATCAACAACTTATAAATCCCCTTAAAATCTTATGGTGAGCAGAAATCATGTCTCGAAAAATATTCATTTCTCTTCCATAAATTATCAATCGAGTAAGTCCGTAAACTTACGAGTGTCACGTGCAGTATATGCCTACAATGTTGGGGGATGAATCCATATGTACCTTATTTAGTTTTATGGGGAAAGTTTGTGCATGTTGATTTCATCCAAACTAAATAAAACTAAGTGTAGAAAAATTAAATAAATAAATTACAACTAAATTAAAGTGTTGAAAATAAAGTACAGAAATAAAATATAGGAAAATAAACACACACAACTAAATTAATCAAAGCAAGAAATAAAATAATAAATTTAATCTAATGAAAATAAATAACAAAAATAAATAGGGGAGGACTACTACAGGGAGTGGGCCCAAGCTCCCACAGATAGTCCGCCTAACTAGCTACGTAGAGCTTGCTCGAATAAGAGGAGTTGCACTCTTAATAATTTAGACAAAGAATGAAATGAAAATAATTTGTGTAAAATTAATCATTGATCCCCGTTCATCTGGTTTGCATCTTTATATAAAGCATAGCAAGATATTATTACAATAAAAATTAATCTAATTTAATCACATTACGTGATTAGTTACAATTGCTTCTACACAGATTTTATTTCCCTATTTTAAAGCATGTCCATTCACACAAGGATAAATATATAAAAATCCTTAGGTGTACGTAACAAATAAATCCTAAACTAATGCATCCTAAAAATGCTTTAAGAGCTTTACAAGGTCAACCGGCCAATCGGTTGATAATAATAAATACTTTATTCTATTAATAATAATGCATGATTTAAAATATTTCTCCTTTGTCTTCACGTGCAACCTCCTCCTTAGCCCCTTGGTCAACCTGGTCAATGTTGACTTGGTCATATGGCATATCCAATGCGCATGTTTCCAATGTGTGGGATTAAGGCACCAATAAGGCACAAACTTGAGTAAGGTGCCGACTTGGTCCCTACTTGAGTAAGGTGCCTGCCTGCTGCCTACTTGAGTAAGGCACCAGAGTAAGGTGCCTCCCCATGTATGGGATTAAGGCGCCAGAGTAAGGTGATTACTCCATATACCTTAGATGCAGTTAATCAGAAGCATGCCAAGTCCATTTGGGAGATATACTAGGAAAACACCGGATTAGTACCAAAACCTGCATTCATACACAATTTCTACTAAAAATACCCATTAATCATAATATCGGATTATCTATCAATTATATGCATAAGTTAAATAAAAATATATCTCTAATGCTAATTAAACCAGTGATGATGCCTCTTAAAAGTGTATATAAAATGAGCAGTTTTGGTGCTCATCACCTTATAAAATAAAATTATTTTGAACTTTAGGGCATAACTTTATTTCTCCAAAAAAATTGGTGCTAACTCAAAAAGAGCATACCATTATCTTTTCCCCAAAAATGGGGTTCAACAGGTTTCGAACCATCGTATCCCAACCACAAAGTGCCTTAGTGCTTTGGTTCCCACCATGTGGGCTATAGGCGCCCACAAGAAGAAAGGAAAGCCTCCTTCCTCTTAACGACGTTTGTCCATCGTTGAATTTACCAAAAATTACTCATGCGGATTCGAACCTATACCAATCATTGCTCCTTGCACTTTACTTCCATCGCGGTTGCCAACCGCGCTACCCGCGCTTGGTGACTATGGCACCTTCCTCAGTGGGTGTTGTTCTTTCACCTACCACTTAGAAATTTCAAAGCCAATGAAAATCCTCTTCCTTCTATAGATGATTCACACATTTTTCTTTCGCATACCACACGTGAAATGATTAATTCAAATGCATATTAGACTTTAGGCTAATGTGGAGGAATCCATTTTATACATGCTTTGCCATATGACTTCCACGTTGGTGCTCGATGGTCGAATTCAAAAATTCAAATTTTGACTTTAATAACCCACCTTAGGGTTATTAAAATAACCATAAATTAATATATAATTAATATTAAAATTATTTATTAATTAATTTAAATAACTTATAAGTCAAGTAAATTAATTGATAAATTTTTATAATAAAATTATATTAATTAATTTATAATTAATTTAAACTTACTTGTATAATATTATAAATAAATATTATAATATTATTTTCTTGGGCTTATTCTTTGCACCTTGGACCTTATCTTTACTTCCTAGAACAAAATTTGATCAACTGAAAGTGGACTCTCCTTTTGCATTGACTGGGGAACCTAAAACTGATGTTGCCCACTGAAACTACCACTAACTGGTGCTGAAATCTTCACATCAATGACCACTCACTCTTGACATCAATGACAACTAATCTAGTCAAAATTTCCAACACATTATTATACATAAAATATAAAAGTTGAAATAGATATTGATCCACTAGAGTACATATACACCTAGTGATGTTCTAATACAATGAAAGGACTTCATTGCATACCATAATGAGACAAGTTCAATGATATATAGTCCAAAATAACTCTACATATGATATACAACTCTATGTTATTGTCTAATGATTTAACGGCTAAAAATACTACATATTGGGAAATGATGCTATTATCCATATAGATCATAATTCACAAAAAACTTTACAAAAGTGAAGTAAAAATACAAATTGATATCCACTAGAAATTATCCACCTTATTGCTATAGTTCCATTAAAATATCAATCATAGGAATAAAAATAACCACAAAGTTGTAGACTACCTAAGATAGATTTCAGTCATCACAATGACAATAATTATTGGATTCTATGGATATAAAATACCAAATTGGTCTCACCTATACTATTCAAATCTTGATTTTACTAGCATCTATCAAGTGTTAGCTATAAGTAAACACATCCATAACTATTATATAAAATATATTTTGTGTCTCTTAGCACAATTTTATGATCCTAAAAGTGAAATATAAATATGATCCAATAAGCATAAAAAGTTACATAATATTATACTTTAACATTGTCATACAAAGCTACCTTTATTAGCTTAAAATTCATATCAATATTTACATATTTAATATCATGCATAATTTTTTCAATCACCAAATGTTCAATAAAAAGTGGAAATTATACACACCATTATTTATATGTAGAAAATATAAGAACCATTCTCCATAGATCTCATATCAAGTATTTGAATAACCTCCATTGGAATGCATGTATGTAATGGTGGATTAAGTTTCTAATATGGCTATCCTTATATATTTTAATATGATCATATCAAAAGAAGACATTGCTAGTCTTCAAGCACGTTTGATTTCACTTCAAATCATTGCATATTATCATATTGGATAAATATACTAGATTTACAAGTATTTCTTACTCCTAGATTTAGTCTATAATGGATATTAAGTTAAAATTATCAATTTATTATTATTAAAAAATAGATAAACAAGATGAAATGGTAAATTACATTATCAAATGCATTTCCATAGGATGTATGATTTCAATCATTCGTACAACTAGGACGATAACATATTTTATGTCCAACATAGTTATAATATTGTTCTTCATAAATCTATATAGGCCACATTGTTTTAAAAGAATACTTTAGATTCTAACCATTAGTGCCAATTGACCTAACTTTGCATTCAAAAATTATAAGAAGGACACATTATTTTGAGAAATACATTGATATCTTGAAAATTGAGTGTTTGATACCAAATTTTGGTTTACTTAAGGAAAAATTATGCAGAATAGAAAAGAGAAGACACAAATTACTATGACAAAACATATAATTTTATTCATTGATAATTACATTACAATACAATATTTCTCAATATATCTTAATATTTTGAACGATTGGTCCTCTTGTTTCTTCATGTTGCTACACCAATATAAAATCCATAATCACTACTCAATATAATCTAATCCAACTATGGACAATGCATAGGTTGGAATATCCACCTGAGTATGCATGGATGGATAAACCAATTAATGTAGAATACAAAAATATATATACTAATTACAAATGGCATTTCTAAAATAATAGATCACACTTTTCTATCTTTAGATTTATCTTCTTATCTTTGCACTCACCTTTTTTATTTTTCCATCTATCTTTCATAATTACTTTTCTATTTTTTTCCTTAACTTATTATCTTCTTTAAGAAAATCACTTTCATGTGATTTTTCACATTGAGCACTACGTTTTTCAACATTATCCCCCTTAATGCTTAATGCTCCAATATTTAATTTCTTGAATAAAACTTTCTCTTCAACTTGCTATTGCACATACACCTACACTGTAGTGCATTCATATTCACACATTTTTCAACCACCTATTAGTGAATTTCTTTTCTTTTGTAACATGGTTTTGATCCCATGACTCAAAAAGAAATGTTCTTATGGTAATATTCTCATCCTATCAAACTACATGGATAACTAGTCATTGCAACCACCATGTGTAATAGAATAGATAACTACTTATGAAGTTAACTTTGTTTTTTCAACATCAAATCTTCATCTTTATTCTCTTATGAGTAGAACCTTTCTTCTATCACACATAACCTTCATTCGTAAGCATAAATTTCCCTTTCTAGGGATACTCTTAGTGTTTATCTTTCTCTTTCAATGTTGCTTCTACTTTTACTTGTCTTCTTCACTTTGATTACTTTAGCTCTCATACCTTATTAAAGGTATGGACTAGATAGCACCTCCATGTATTGATATTGCTCTACCAATAAGCCTCTAGATCCTCCTTGAACCAACTTATGATTCCAATGTAGGATTACTTCTATCCATTGATCCAACATCCCCCTAAGCCACTCCATTTTTTTTTAATTTACATGGTGGAATCGGTAGCCGCCACGAATCCGGGTAGGCTGTCCATATTTTATGGCCACCATAGTATTCTACGTTGTTTGCCCCAGAAGCTGCCACATAGATATTCGTGTAGTCCTCCCCTATAACCACCATGCCACAATAATTTTAAACCTTTTATGTTGTTGAAAGCACCAGGAAAGGATCAAGCATTCAGTCCAGCGAGGCCCGATATTTGAACCTTGGACCTCCACCCCCCTTATGGGGTTTGGATGAACCAATTGGTCTACACCTTGGACCTCTAATTCCAAATTTTTAGGATCTAACATTATATTTTTTTTGCATAAGTTCTTAAAAAAACATAATTCTTCCCCTTAAATAAAGGAATTTGAGACTAGGATTTAAATTATTTTTGATAGAAGTCATTTTAAACTATTGTTGTTTCTCAATTTTTCTCTCTTCATAATTTTATCCCTAAAATACTATTGAGCATGATCTGCCACAAAATAGATGTGACCAAGGTTAGATCAAACAAGATCTACTTAAAAAACATGATTCCAACATGATAGAGAAAGTAGGATAGTTGAGAAAATTTAAAAATATAGTTTTAACTCCATGATATTATTTAACAAACCAATACCAAGCGTAATAAAATTATAAGAAATCATCAAGTACCACATTTATACTTAACTAAATACCAAGTTTGTATTTTCATTTAAAAATAATGACTTCATGGATATGACCAATCTATCATATTGCCTTTAATGATATCTATTGTATATTATTACCAAGTAGGTATTAGATACTACCTTTGACCTATGTCATCCTTTATACTTAGGATTTCTTACACAATTTAAAATGGAATGTATTCACCCATATTTTCCATATTTGTTGATAAATCAAATCTACTGGATATTCTTCAATATACATAATTTTATCTTTATTATATTAATTAGTTTGTGTCCTTTTTTACTCTTATCGTTTACCCTTATGTCATGACCCACCTTGGCAAGACTCATTGATAATATGGATTATGTGTAAAAATGTGATGATGCAATGCTTAGTATTAATTGCTTAATGGATGGTTAATTGCAATTGTTGTTTTGGTTATATTATATGAGAATATGGTACTACTGATGTTATGCATGGTTGTAGGACCAGGTACTCTCGTAGGTGGATGAGGAAGTTGGCCACCAAGAACGAGAGATTGAAATAAGGAAAATGATGGTCAATTTAATTGATGATAGCTCTAGGGTAGAATTTACATGTATTTAGTTGCATATCATATTGCATATTTGAATAAGGTGATACCATTGGTTGGGAACTTGCTCAAGCAAGGGATTAGTTCTTAGTAGCAAGTGATGATAGGTCATAAAAACATTGCTAATAATGATGGGTGGTATACCATATTACAATGTTTTAGGTGTAAGTATTTGAATTTAATAGGTATTGTTTATGGGTTGGATCAAATATGATAAAATAACCCATAAAGAAAGGTATTATTAAGTAAAAATACTTAATAATACATATATGGAAGTATCATGGCTAATAATAAATAAATTTCTTTGACCTCTCTACTACTGCACTATAGGTCGTGTTAGTGGTATTCCAAATGAAGCATATTTACCTCTTACTCCTCATTCTCCACTCAATGAAGGTGGACTTCAGCTCCACCTTGGGTGTGTTATCTTCCCTTAAAACATTACCTATCTTATCCTTTGTTAGGGACACATGTACTATGCTTGAGAGATGGAAATGGGGTGTTATGTGATCAGCTGCTTCAATGATTTTACTGACCTAGGTGTAGATGAACCAACCGAGGTGTAGTAGTTATGCTCCAATCTGCCAGTCGACCATGCCAACTCATATACAGAAAGTCTAGACTATGTAAATACCTCTCTAAAAATAACATTGACTATCATTCTATTTTTTTATCTCAAATATTTTGGTGCTACTTCAATTACATTCTTGGTCTTCCAATTACTCTGTTGATTCCACATAGAGATCCTATGAATGAAGTATCCTATAACACCAGCACTAGCTAAAATTCATTGATATCTTTATGATTCATGATCATGTTAGTTTACCACTGTCTGTAATGGATTTGCTTCAATAAATACTGATAGCCAAAAATTCCTATCACCACTTTGTGTGCATTACTATTATTCTATAATGGTCTCCACAATTTTTGACTAATAAAACAACAAAAAAAATCTTTGCTCTACTCCTCACTCCATGCTTCTACATGGGCAACTCAAAAAAAAATAAAAATGTTTCTCCTTCATATTTCCTCTCTATATTGTGTTGCTATTTGGGCTACACCACTCTCAAGATCATTACTTTTGTTGTGCTATTCTTCGTACTGTGTTTATGAAATAAGATTGCACTATTATCAATGTAGTCCACCAGGCTTTGAAGCCTTCATGACCTTGTGGAATCAAATTTAGGATTAGGATTTCATATTGTTCACCTATTATTGGGTCTCCATAGCAGTAAAAGCTTCCTTCAATGCATGAATGTCAAATCGGGGTTATGATTGTTGAATCTCCTAAAATATTTTCCTTGACTTCGTTCAACTTGATCACTTCACTTTACTAGTGATGTGTTTCTCTTTTAGGCTTTTGATATTTTTTATTTCTCACTTGAACTACTTTTTGCTCTAAATTTTTCCTTCGACTCCACCAAAGTATCTTTCAACTATAATATTCTTTTTATGGGTTGAAATCCTTCCAGCACAACTCCTTTATCAAATGCTTCAATGCACTATTCAAATATATATCTCACATTGCTGCTACATCTTCTCACATGATCACAACCTTTGCTCTCAAGTGAACTCTTATTTTATTGTGGTGGCTTTCAAGTGATACTTTATCTTCTTATTCACGACTCTTATTTTTAGTTTTATTCTTCTTCTTAATATCTATATTTTTATACAGCTTATGCAAGTTTAATGGTGAAAAAAAACTCCTTCAAATATCAACCTCCAATGCATTATTTATGTTGTTTTCAACTCCAATTATGGTGTTTACAAAATTACTCATTAAAAATGTAGGTTTGAATTGTGACAAAAAAATACCTTGGCTTACTAGACAAGACTACGTTGGCTTATTATTGAATGCTTTTAGTCTCTATTCTATATTTATACTTATAAATCCTTTTATTATGCACTTTCTAACTCCTTTTTTTTACTGATTTTCAGACTTGAGTATGAAGCTTTAAATATTGAAATAAAAACACCTTCTTTATGCTTTAACAAAGTACTGATTTACAAAAATTTTGGACTTCGTCCTTATGCAATCTATAACTTCTATTTTTGCTTATTTAAACTCCAGAATATGGTGCCTATAAACTCTATTTAAATTCACTCTTTCATATAAACAAAATACACTTTTAAGCACCTATTTTCCAATTATAGTATTCTTTTGTAGCTTGCCTCCTTGCCTTTTTTCTAATTATACTTGCTATCCAATAGCTTCAAATTTGTAGCTCCTTTGCTTCTCAAAATACTTCTCAAAATTTTGCCTTCTCACTGTCCAAAAAAATTATTTCAGCTTGTCATCGAATAGCAATTATTGTCCCAATATATTCACTCATACTCTCCATGTATCTAATACCATTGTTAGCTTTTCTATCATATTAAATCATGATAAACTTATTTTAGGATCAATAACAAATCAATCCTATCAAAAATCAACAACAATATCTCACAAGAATATAACTCAAAATATGCACAATACACAAAGATTACATTAATGATACAACTTGGTTACAATGCATGGAGCTTTACCTCCAATATATCCTTTTACATGACTTTTTAGTACTTTGAATGTTGCTCTTCCTCTTTCATTTGGGAATTGTAACCTTTCATATTACTCATAAAGATAACTTTCATTATATAATGTGACTCTTCATACTCTCTTGACACTTTGCACTATTTCTCATCCTACCGGATACATTATAAAATATAAATCATCTACAAAACTAATATTGCAAGCGGTCCAAATAATGTAATATCTCCAACACTTTGGTCCCAAAGTGGTAGACTATATTAAAAAAGTTAATGGTATTAAGAAATGGAAAGATATTTTAAGGTTTATCCCAGCTCAAGGAATGGATATTCCCTCTAAAACCCTTGATATTGCATTAAAATATTAGGTTATCAGGAGCTCCATTTATGTGGACTCTGTTGGAAATATTGAGTTGTCATTAATATTGAGTTATCATTGATTTCAAAGGCAGAAATATATCCAAGGATAAATGTCAATGTCAAAGGCAGATCTTCAAGGATGTTTAATATTTAAACATTAAATAAGGAGGTTCATATTTAAATCATAGTATTTAAATATAGTTTAATAGTTTAAATGTTTAAATATTTAAAGGTTGAATATTTAAAACCTTGGGTGACCTCCTTGCAAAATATTTAAAATTTGAAAAGACAAAGTGCATAATGGTGGAGCCAACTTCATTGGAAAAAAAATGACAAAGCATATAAATATATGCTTTCATTAATTTGTACGATTCTAAGGTTTGCGAGAGAAAATAATCAATCAATAGGAGTAGCGGTGAACATGCGGTGATGAAAGAGGAGAGTGGAGAAGTTTCAATAACAACAAAAAATGAAGGATAAATCTGATATAGTGCAATTCATGTTTCAACCACCAGGGTAGACCAGTTGGTTACATAGCTCACAAGGAGCATTACCTAAAAGGAGGTTGAGGAGTCGAAACCCTTCAACATCATTTTTTATTGAAAATAAAGCAGTGGAAGAAATAAATTTGTTTTTGTCCATTAATATTTTAAGCGATGTGATAGCGCAACTAGTTAAAGGGCATGTGATAGGGCACTATGCCTCACAAGGCGTGGGGATCGAATCTTATCGGTAGTAGTGAGAGGTATTTAATCTTTTATTTATTAAAATTGATATTTTAGGGACTCTAAGGTATAGATTGAAATTAAATTTTGCAAATAATAAAAGGGAGCTATAAGGTATATTTTTGTGATTTAAATTTTACAAATGATAAAAGGGAGCTATAAGGTATAGTTTTCAAATTTTATTTTTGCAAATGACAAATGGGAATGAATTTTTGTAAATGATAAATGTGATTTAATTTTTGCAAAAGGAGAAATAAGGGTTCTTGTTGTTAATAAATTTTTATATTGTGATTTTCAAAAGGGAGATATAAGGAGTTATTTTTAAGCTTTATTGTGTATGTTTTGATAAGGGTTTCTAAAGTGGTTGATTTGATATTTGATCAAAAGGGAAAAATAAAATTGCTAACCAGATTTTGAAGGAACAAATAAAGAGAAGATTATTTTTGTCAAAACATGTTTGGAAAGCTCATGATCATAATTGAGGTAGATTTGGAGGTATGATGATTTAATTCCTTTATTAAATGTGGTTTTGATTGAGGAAAATATTTTTGACATATGGTTGGAGGAATAAGAAATTATCGAATGTGCATTTGTTTTTGCTTAAAATTGAAAATAAAAGTGCAAGGGTTATTAATCAGTTTTTTTAAGCAAATTTGTGCATTCTCTTTGATTAAAATTGAGAGTATAAGTGCAAGGGTTATATACAATATTAGAGATCAAATTTGTGTATTGTTCATGATTTATTTTGGGAGTAGATGAGAAGGACAAACTTGTACATTGTGATTAGTTTTTAAGTGAAGGTGGAAATCAATAATTACTTGGTTAGTTATCAAGTGCTAGACTAAAGCTATCTTTTGATGTATATGTGAGACACGTGAAAGCAACATACTTAATGAATGTGAAGAACATATAGGTAATTTATTAATGCATATTATATTCTATATGTTCATGAAGATAAAATAATTTTGGGTAGAATATGTCTGAAATTGCATTAGTTCAGGAAAGCACACTTAAGAATAAATGAGCACTATTTGTATGTAAGTTTTGGGAATATATGAGTAGTGTTTTTAGGTAAGTTTTAGATTAGATTGATTGAATATATTTGAGCAGGTTGTGAATCATATTGTTAAAAATATTTGATAAGGTTTTTGAGCAGATTTGAGCAGGTGTTGTGAGCAGATTTGAGTAGGTTGTGTGAGCATATTTGAGTAAGTGTTGTGAGAATATTTGAGAGTAGATTTGAGCAAGTTATGTGAGAATATTTGAGTAGGTTTTGGAGCAGATGTGAGCAACATTTATGAGCATGTTATGGATCTAATTTGAGCAAAGTTGATTGAGCAAGATTTGTGAGCAGATTTGAGAGAAGACTTGGGTAGAGGAGATTAGTGTCTCATGTAGAGTGGTATCTACAAAACTAGAATAGAGTGGAGTGGTGTCCACAGAACTAGAATAGAGTAGAGTGGTATCCATAAAACTAGAACAGAGTGGAGTGGTGTCTATAGAACCATAACAAAGTGGAGTGGTGTCCATAAATTTAGAACATAGTGGAGTGGTATCGACAGAACTAGAACAAAGTGTAGGGATGTCCATAGAACCATAAAAAAGTGGAGTGGTATCCATAGAACTAGAACAGAGTGGAGTGTTGTCCACAAAACCAAAATAGAGTGGAGTGGTATCCACAGAACTAGAAAAAAGTGGAGTGGTGTCTAGAGAACCAAAATAGAGTGGAGTGGTATTCACAAACCATAACAGAGTGGAGTGGTGTCCACAAAACCAAAAAAAAAAATGGAGTGATGCCTATAGAACCAGAGTGGAGGGTATTGGTATCTCCTATGGAATGGTGTTAATAAAACCAAAACAGAGTAGATTGTTGTCCATAGAACCAAATCAAAGAGGATTGGTATCTCCTGTGGATTGGTATCCATGAACCAACATAAGGGATTGATGTCTCATGTGGATTGGTATCCATGAACTTGAGAGGAGATTGGTTTATCCTGTGGATTTGTGTCCATAAATTTGAGAGGGTATTGGTATTTCTTGTGGATTGGTGTCCACAAACATTGTAATAGAGGATTGGTGTCTCTTTTGGGTTGGTGCCCATGAAATTTGTTGATAAATTTATAAGCAATATTTCTCTGAGGATGTTACCCACATTGGGTGAACCACATTAAATTTGTGTCTCTTATGTGTGTGGTAATTTATGTATTATTTCATTACTGCATTGATATTATTGCTATTATCATTTGGATTGAAAAGTAAAAAGTTTTATCTTATACTGTTTACCCTCCCCTCTCAGTATAAGCTTGTATTCTTCAGACTCTTAATCTTGAAAAAAAAAAAAAAGTGACATAGTTTTTATGAATTCTACCTACTACCTTGTTGTTGATGAGAATGTATATTGGTTTCCTTGTAGTTCGGTCTGGTTCAAAGAACTTATCCCCAAAGTTAATTTTTTATTTGGCATACCCTCCAAAAAAAAAATTATTTCTTTGGAGAATCTTAAGAAAAGAGGAATGCTCATTCCTAACCCTTGTTATCTATGTGGGGCTCGTGAGGAAAACACTTAGCATCTCCTTTTAGAATGCTTCTTCTCATTGAATATCATTTTCTTTCTTCTTTCAACCTTGGGAGTTAGTTGGGTGGTTTTGAATTCTCTGTAAGACTTTTTTTATCATTGGTCCTTCTCTCCCTTTATTATATCCAAATGTTGAATCCTATGGAAGCTCTACATCTCTCATTTATTTTAGAGGGTTTGAAAAGAAATAAATTGTAGGTATTTTAAATATCATTATTCAAACTCCTCCTTCGTGGGTTTCATAATTATTAGTGCTTTAGTTAAAAATATCTTGGTCATCTCTTTCCTCTGCTTTAATTTTCCTCTTTTTGAGGCTTCTCTCTCTCTACTAGCCTAGAGTTACCCATTGGGATCCTTGGTCCCCATCATGTTGGTTTGAGTAGGCTACAAACCAAATGGAGCTCTCCCCATTTAGATTGGCTTAAATTAAATTTTGATGGACCATCCAAAGGAAATCCAAGGATGGAGAGAGCTAGAGGATTGATCAAAAATTCCAATGAAGAAATTGTTGCCTTTGCTGAGAACCTTGGTCACCAAACCAACAATTTCATAGATGCTAGGGCCCTCTTCCAAGGTTTATCCCTACTTGACTCGTTGAGGGTTGATAAATTTATTATAGAAGGGGATTATTTATACATTATCAATATCCTAACTGAATAGGATTCACATAGCTAAATATTGGTAATCTTAAGGATGTATAAAAAATATTTTTAAGAAAATTTGTGAACTACCAAAGTACGCATATATATAGAGAAGGTAAAAAGGTTGCAGAATTTCATTCCAATATTAGAGTTCAAAATGAAGGTATGTTTATCTGGAAAGATAATTTCCTATAAGACCTTATTTCTTTAACGAGAAATTATATTGTCCACATCAAACAATAATTGATTATGTTCTCTTAATTATCATTTTGGTTCTCATTTTATTTGTTTACTATGTTCTTGTTGGATTTGGAATTGATGGGTTCTATATTTGGTTCTCTGTTATCATATTCTATTTGTGTTTTTGTTATCAGTTGATTCTTCCATTTTTTTATCAGAAGCTAGGCCTTCCCCTATGCTCTGCTATTTTTCTTGGATGTTATTAGGGCTACTTTAATGGTTTGGTTTGTAAATTTGTAAAAGGTATGAGGACCCCTTCAAAACCTCTTATTTTATACCTAATTAAAAAAATTTAAATTCATATAGTGGTTAGATAGAACAATGCACATCCACTATCATTTTTTGTATGGTTAGGATCCTATATTTTCCATAAATCTCAAGATCCTTACCCTACAATTTATGGACTACTAAGAAACATATGATAAAATAGAAACTAGACTATTGAATTTAATAAGTCTAGATGAGAAAATGGAAGATGCATTATAGCATTTTAGTAGACATCAATAAATGGTGAAATGATGGTTTGATAGGAGGGCCAAAATAAAAGCCTTTAGAATTGCTAACCTATGTTACTATGGGATAATTCCCATGAAAAGAAAGGAGACCATGGAAATTTTGACACCCTTTGGCTAGGTCCCTTTAAGATGTTAGAGATATTAGGATAGAATTACTTCAAGCTAAAAATCCTAACTGGAGAGGATGTCCCATTACTAGTGAATGGGCAATTCCTTAAAAACTACTTTAGTGCCTGAGAGTATTATAGCACTACCTTGTAAATAAGCCCTGTACATAGTTTTGTATTTTGAGTTTTTGATGTGTTGGTATTGTTTCATTATATTTTTATTTTTGCTTTGCTTTTATCTTTAATTTTTCTCTATCTTGTGCTTTCCTCTCTTTGGCTCAAATTAGTCAAGTGCAACCAAATTTTGGTTACTCTAATGAGGGAGTGTTTTCTACACAATTTGGAGATAAAAGGTCCTACTTTGAACTCAATGAATTCGAGATTGGATTAATCATTCATTTGGTGTATGTTTATTTTCCTAGGATAAAACAAATCAATATGAAAGTAATGCAAAAAGATGTTGCATCTTCACAATAAAAATACTTATAAATAATTCTAGATCAATAGGAATGAAATCATTGTGGTTTGGTTCTCAAGTGATTCATTCATATGTTCACCCTCATGTTTTTCATAATGAACCCCAACCTAGAAGTAGATACAAATTTTTGTAATTTTATTAAAATAGATCTATTTTCAAGAAAAGAAGAAGAAGAAGAAAAGAGGCTCAAGTGCCTAGGTGATTTAGACAACCTCTACTAGGGCTATGAATTCCTAGCTAGTAATAGAGCAAGATCTAGAGTGGGATAAAAGATAACTCTATTGAGGCTATAAATACCTAGATTAAAGTGGAGCAATATCTAGTAGTTAGTGACATATGTAAATTTTTAGCAGAGCTCATCATTAGTAGACCAATGTTCTCTCAGGGGTGAACTAGCATGATTTTTGATCTATGGTGGTAAATTTTAACTAACTCTAGAATAAGAATGAATTCATATGTATACACTTTTGTTGAAAATAATATTCTTGTCAAATTAAGGGCTTAATCCTAGCTTTAGATAGATGCCAACATTTTTATTTTTTTTGGTCTTATAGTTTCATATTTTTAGAAATAATTCATCATATTTCCAGAATGCCTAGGAGTTGTTCCCAAAAAAGCCACTATTTGTTGTTGTGCTTGCACAACACACCATATGCATGGACTAGGAACCCACTTTTTTAAATTTTGATGAGTTTTATCTTATTTTCTTGGACTTGTGGATGATAGTTAATCATCCAAAAACTTAGAGTTTTAGTTTAAATATTCCAATCATAGATGCTTAATCTCAACGTACCTTAAGTTTGTTAGGATACATTTTGCCATTGGTGTGTATGGTAAACTTTTCAAAATGGAAAACAACCTCTTCTATTAGATCAAGATGGTATTAAGCTTTCCAAAAAGCATACACATGCTTATATTTCCATAGCCTTAGCACCCCAAACCTTCTTAAATTTAGGTATTGCAGACTTGGATTTTGTCACGATCTGCATTGGCTAGACTCATTTATGAAATTAATTATGTATTAATGTGATGATTCAATGATTAGTATTAATTGCATTATGGATGTTTATTTATAATTGATGTTTTGTTTATATAAGAATATGGTACTACTAATATTTTGTATGTTTGTAGGACCAGGTACTCTCATAGGTGGACGAGGAAGTTGACCACCAAGAACAAGATATCAAAAAAAGGAAATGATGGTCAGTGTAAATTGATGATAGCTCCTGGGTAAAAGCTACCCGCATTTAGATTGCATTCATATGATTGTGTTTGAAGGTAATCATCATCAACTAAATCCATCCATAGCAAAATTTGATAACCTAGAAGTTATCGTAAACTCTTTTGCATAAAGGATATGGGCAATAGGGAATGGTGGTGTATTACTCCATTTTATTTTGGTTTGTGTGTGTTTACCTTCTTTACACATGTGATCGGTTGTTTTGTTAAATTACTTTATGTTTTCTAATGTTGTATTTATATTAATAATGTGGACTTATTAATATTTAAGGTTATATTTTATAACTAACATTAGAAAAGCAAACATTAATATTGTGGAAATATTAATGTGATAAATGGAGGGTGACATGATCCTCATTTTGGAAGGAAAGCTTATTTAAAAAATAAGAAGATTAAAATAAGAAAAATATTATTAATATTATGAAAGATATTTTCTTTTATTAATATAAAGTTTAAAAGAAAACAATTAATTTGGGTGGTTGAAGAGTTTGGTTCATGGGTGGACCATCTTCTTGCTCCTTAAAACCATGTTGAAAAAGGAAACCAAGTGGGAGAAATGAGGAAGGAAAATAGAACAGGTAAGAGAATGATATTTTGGAATAAAATAAGGAAGGCTTGAAGTTTCAAACGAACGAGATATCTTTGAAAGAGGTAATCTTGTTTTGATATATATAGTTTGAAAAGTGAGTCTTTGTCTTCATCCATGAAAATGTGGAATAATCCCTTTCTACTTACTCTACTCTTTAAATGAATTACCTTGTTGTTGTGTGTTGTATGAGTGTATCCTCTAAATGTTATGTTTGATTATTTTATCAATAGTTTTAGGGTTTAAAGCTATTGATTAAAATAAAAGGGTTTCAATACGTAATGTTACATTTGATTATTTTATCAATAGTTTTAGGGTTAAAAGCTATTGATTAAAATGAAATATTTTTATTAAGTAATGTTACGTTTGATTATTTTATCAATAGTTTTAGGGTTAAAATCTATTGATTAAAATAAAAGGTTTTCATTACGTAATGTTATGTTTGATTATTTTATCAATAGTTTTAGGGTTAAAAGCTATTGATTAAAATGAAATATTTTTATTAAGTAATGTTATGTTTGATTATTTTATCAATAGTTTTAGGGTTAAAAACTATTGACTAAAATAAAAGGTTTTCAATACTTAATGTTGCGTTTGATTATTTTATAAATAGTTTTAGGGTTAAAAGCTAATGATTAAAATGAAATATTTTTTATTAATTAATGTTACATTTGATTATTTTATCAATAGATTTAGGGTTAAAAGTTATTGATTAAAAGTAAAAGGTTTTTATTACATAATGTTATGTTTGATTATTTTATCAAAAATTTTAGGGTTAAAATCTATTGATTAAAATGAGAGATTTTCATTAAGTAATGATACGTTTGATTATTTTATCAAAAATTTTAGGGTTAAAATCTATTGATTAAATTGAGAGATTTTCATTAAGTAATGATACTTTGATTATTTTATCAATAGTTTTAGGGTTTTCATTACGTAATGTTATAGTTTATTATTTTATCAATAGTTTTAGGGTTAAGTATTTTAGTTCTCTAGCTCAATCTATTCTTTCTCGTGTTTCCTCTATTGATTCTTGCCTTAAAATTATTATGGTCTAGAAAGGTCAGCGTGATGTTCAATTTTATTTCTTTTTTTTTTGTTTTTTTGTTTAGTTTTTTAAGGTGTGTGTTCTTTTGTTTTGTTTTGTTTTTGTGTTCTTTGTGTTGTTTTTTGTTGTTCTTGTATTTTTTTTTATGTTTTTGTTATTTTTCTTGTGTTTTTGTTGTTTTTATTTATTTGTGTTAATTCGTGTTTTATGTGTTAGTGTTTTCTATGTTTTTTGTTTTTGTTTATTGTCTGTTGTTGGTTGTTTTTTATTTTTATTTTTATTTTTTTAAGTTTTGGTTGTGTTTATTTTTCATGTTTGTTTTTGTCTTTGTAGTGTTCTGTTGTTTTTGTCATGTTTGTGTTTTATTATGTTGTTCTTGTGTTTTTCTATGTGGTTCGTGTTGTGGTTTTTTTTTTTATCTTATTGTGTGTGTGTTTGGTTGTGCTTTTCTTTTTGACACACTCAAGGAGCATGTTTTTTATTTTATTTTATAATTTTTATTGTTTTTTTTTTTTAATGTTTTTGTGTGTTTGTTTGCTCCTTGAGTATGTCAAAGGTGGTAGGCCAGGTTCGAGTCCTAGGAGATTTTGGCAGAATGGATACCCCTGCCTCCTTAGGTCTTACCCGAAAGTGGCATCCCTTCTGGGATGTTTTCTACAAATAAAAAAAAATAGTTTTAGGGTTAAAATATATTGATTAAAATGAAATATTTTTATTAAGTAATCTATTTTTTTTTATTTACATGGTGGAATCGGTAGCCGTCATGAATCCGGGTAGGTTGTCCAGATTTTTATGTCCACCATAGTATTCTGCATTGTCCACCCCAAAATTTGCCACTCAAATCTTCACACAGTCCACCCCGAAAGCTGCCACATAAATCTTTGCATAGTCCGCCCCTTTAACCACCATGCCACAATCATTTTAAACCTTTTACGCCAATGAAAGCACCAGAAAAGGGACAAGCATTCACTCTGGTGAGACCCAAGATTTGAACCTTGGACCGTCACCCCCTTATAGGATTTGGTCGAACCAATTAGTCTACACCTGAGACCTTTTTATTAAGTAATGTTATATTTGATTATTTTATCAATATTTTTAGGGTTAAAAGCTATTGATTAAAATAAAAGGTTTTCATTACGTAATATTACATTTGATTTTTTTTATTAATAGTTTTAGGGCTAAAAGCTATTATTTTAAAAAGAAAGAATTTTATTAAGTAATGTTATGTTTGATTATTTTAACAATAGTTTTAGGGTTAAAATATTTTTATTAAAATAAAAGGTTTTCATTGCGTAATGTTATGTTTGATTAATTTATAAATATATTTAGGGTTAATAAGTATTGATTAAAGTGAAATATTTATAGATATAGAAGAATATTTGATATAAGGAAATAAGGGAACTTCCTTATATTATGTTAAAGGAGAAACATAGATGTTTTATTTTACAAAAGGAAATTTTATATTGTTTATGAAAATTAATGAAGATTAAAGTCGACACGTGGAGTCGAATGATATTAAGAAAATTTATGGGGGTTTATTTAGATATATGGAACTATATTGTGGAAATACATTATTTTGGCTTAAAATGGAATTAATCAGATGGGATGTGGAGTCCTATTTTTATTGGAAAAAATTATGTTCTCATACATGATAGGATGTTTTGTATGAATGTCAAAATAAGGAAATATGAATGGATGGTAAATGGATCTTATTAGATAATTTATGCTTATGAAATCTGGTTATTCTATGATGGTGTAAATCATATTTTATATTATTCTTTGATATGCTTTGAGTCATTTCTTATATTTAGTAAGAGGATCATGTTTGATGCACCTTGCCAAAGCCATAACTTGTGAATTGTACTCCCATTGGCCTTGAAATTTAACAGGTGGTTATGCGTGCATGTTCTGCATTAGGAGAATCTTCGATTGGCCTGAATCTCTAAAAAACATATTTTTTGGACATAACTCCTCCATCTAGTGTTCCAAAATTAGCTTTTAGAATAGGTTCCTGAGTTTTTTGGGTTTTTTTGAATGTTAGAAGTTTATTATCTTTTGTTATACCTTAAGTTGAGACCTAATATTTTAAATTAAGGTTATTTATTGTAAGAGGGATGTGTGCACCAAATTTGGGCATAATCTGACTCATTTCTATTTTTAGCAATTTTTAGAAAAAATATATTTTTAGGGTTTATTTGGTTTTCGGTTGCTATATGATGGATTGTAATATTTTGGAGAAGGGATGTGAATTCAGGAATGAGAAGAATATTTATTTGTAGTTTTATTCCATTATATCATATTTGTGTTATGTGATTGGTGTCCATTTTGTTGGTCTCTTGTAGCTGAGTTCACACCAATGTTTTTCATTCTAGTTGAATTAAGATATATATAGTTAAGGTTTTGATGTTGTTCCTTTTGCAAATGGAGGATCAGTAAGGTTAGAATCTAAGTAACCTTTTATAGAATCCCTTTAATATGAATCCTAACTTGAGGGAGTTACAATGAGGAAACACCCAAGATATTTGTGAGGGGGCATATTTGATAAAATAAATTCAAGTGTGATCCAAAGGCAGGGAGTCTTTGGATAAGATTCATTATGGGTTAGTTGAATATTTATCCTACCATGGAGGTTAGTAATCCCTTGAGCATTGGATATTGGTGATGATACCCTAGATGACATTTGGGTGTCCATGTGAAGATATCACATGGAGTGATATTCACCTTAGTTAAACCATCATGGAGGTAGGATGATTGAACACTACAACTTAATTCATTCCATCGTAGAGGTGCAATGTTTAACCTAAGAGGCTTCATGTCTGTACATTGATATAGATTAACTTATGCTAGTAATAAAATTGGCACCCTCTTCTCTAAATATTGAGAAGGGATAATCCCAATGCTATGGTCAAGATACCTTACATTCATGAAGGATGTAAGGAATGCGGGATGACCATTTGAAGCGTCCTTTATGCCACAAAGGTACACAAGGTAAATCCCATAACCTAATGGATTTTGGCCACTCTTATGCAATTTAGTGATGTTTTTAGCATCATGGACTAAAAATATGGTGAATCCTCAATGAATATAATCTATCTAGAAATATCATTGGTGAACCTTAACTATGATAAAAAATAAATTATTTTCCAAGTTGGTTAGATTTGGGTTGTTACATATTTCCCCTTGCAACATAGCTAGATTCAATTTTGGATACTATTGAGTGGTAATTTTATCCAATTGCAAAACCACACTCATAGTTAGGATTTTGATTAGAAAATCCTCTCTTGCAAAGAAATATAAATTTCTCCAAGGTTCCTTTTACTTAATGTGTGCATGTATGCTTATGAAAATGTGTCAAATAAGTGCTAGAATACCTTAGTGATTTACAAGCAACTGTTAACAAGGGGTCTGTGTTGGTCCTTATTTATTATGCTATGATGTAGATTGTTCATAAAACTTAAAAAAAATGAAAATGTGATTGACCCTCATATGACCACGATGTAAAGCCTTAGTTCATTGTACCTTGGAGTGTTTTACGTACATTTTATCTTCTTTTGATTAAGCATATTTTAAACAAGTTTTATCTTGCATTATTAAACCCTACTTAGAGCACAAAATAGAAGACTAAAACCTATCTTTTGAAATGCAAAATTTGAATTATGATTTGATTAATTTTACCTTGCTTTGAGCATGAAAAGAAAATAAATTTTAATGACTAATTTTAAAATTTAATGGCCTTGAAATGCCATATAAATTACCAGTATTTAATGAAATTATGATTTTCATAAAGATAAGTCAATTTATTGCTTTAAATACAATAGCCTCAGAAATGCCCTATAAATTACCTCCCTTTAATGAAATTGTAATTTTCATAAAGGAAAGTTAATTTATTGCTTGAAAAATGAAATGCAAATCTTAAAGTGTGAAAACATGTAAACTTGAAATTACAAAATTCCTTAAAAAAATGTGAACTTTGAATAATTTTGTAATTTTGGATTTGCTTCAAAATGAAATCAAAATGGCCTAAGATGAAATGTTAAAGCTTAATATTGACATCCATGCATCTCTTTTTTGGATTCTAAATTTTTTTAAAAAATTTATTTTATTTGATTGAGGTTAAAAAAAAAGGAAAAAGGGTAGGGTTAGAAGAATAAAAGAAGATCTGAAAGTATGAAACAACATGCAGAAAATGATCAAAGAGAGCTACTATAAATTGGTTCTTCTATCTTGCAAAAAATATTAGATCCCAAATGTAAAAAAAAAAAACTAGGTTAGACTTGCATACAAACAATCTAAAGTTGGTTATGGCGAGAGTCTGAGTAAAATATGCATTAAAATATGTAAACGATGCTACCATATTCATGCATAAAACATAATCACAAAATTTCAATACATGTGTTGAAATATATGCATTAAATCTTTTTATTGCTCTCAAAACCTATTTTTCTGCATACAAAGTGGAGAAGAATGTTGGCAGGAACTAAAAAAATCCTTCCAGTCCACTTTCCATGCTCCTGTTCCAAAAATATCCAACCCTATTTCTACGTTTCACGGTAGTATTTGAAACTCTCCTGAGCACTTTTCATCTCCTTCATTTCATTTCCTTCAATGGCCAGCATTCAACCTCCCCCTATTTCGTCCCATAGAGGTCCTTCATTTATTTAATCCTTTAGCTCATGATATTTCGAGAAATTTCTTTTCATTTATTTTATTTTTTGACACCTTCACTACCTTCTTATCATTAGTAATACTTGTATTGACCATATGCATAATGGCCAATCTACATCCAATGTAACTGCAAGTTTAATGAATTTTTGTATTCCACCAAACAAAACAAATAATGAAGCTACCTTAAGCTTCTATTTTGATATTACACTATTATTGACTACCAAACCCTTAGTGGTTTTCTCACACCATTTTCTTCGGGTGGTATATTTTCTGCTCATGAAAAACTATTATGGGAGTGTCGATATCATGCCTTACACTATTAATATACCCACTACCTTGATACCATTTAAACATAACATGATATATTTCCATATCTCTGACTCTACGTCCATGGAGGTACTAAGTATATTATTATTATTAGATGTCTATCTAGCCTCTGTGGGTGCAGTTGCAGTCTCAATGATACTTCTTCAGTTGTGATGCAACACGGTTCAGGATGCCCACTCTTTAGATTTTGATCTTCGATAGGAGATCGATGCTCTAAAATTAATTGTTATTAAGGTTCAGCAAAATATAGGTCTCTATATTTCCATGAAGATTTAGGTTGTTTCAACTTGAGAATTCAGCCTATCGAACCTGTATGTACTTCTATTTTCTAAAATATCTGCATGATTTCTTTATATTTGTGAACCATGGACATGTTGGATTAATACTATAGACAACATGTCCCTATTCCTATGCTCATGAATAGGTTTCATAAATAGTTAAATATCCACCAAGACTCGGTCATTTTGATTTTATCTCCACCATGTCCCATGAGATGTACCAAATTCAGGTAACACACCAGTGATTCAATTTGAGACTTACAACCATAATTCTATCACTTATATGGGCTCACTTTGGGTAAACAATTTCATCGAATATTTCTCGAAACCTCTAGGATATCATCATATTTTTGCTCAATCATATGGTAACTCCACTTCTTTTGAGATAAACGATAATGCCACTTTATACATGTATTATCGCTTCTAGGTAGAATCCTCCTTCATCACCCGATATTTTTTGGTCCCTAGTGCTCGAATCCAATCTTTGCATGGTCTACTTCACCAATCCGAGTTGGCCATTTGCTATCGATATCATGCATTTAATCGATATGGTTGCACTATAAAATCTTAGCTTTGGGTCACCCCCACAATTGTACTCTCCAAAAGTTTCCCTCATACTTTATTTTTTGGTGCTATTTCGAAGCCCAATAGAACACATCCATGTCAATCCAAGTATAAGTCTTCATCCACAAATCCACCGTCTAAATACTACATAAATCCATGTTGTCTAGAATGAACCTGGCCACCTAGCACATCTCATATGGATCTATTTTTATCACATTATTGATCGTACCTGCTATGTATACCTAGGATGTATCATCCACGTCATTGTCTAGTTTGAACTACCACAACTGTTGTACACTTCCACGTTCTATCTATGCTACTAAGCATCATCGTCGTCCACATTTGGTGATGTAACTACAACTATTTCTACACTATTTTATGTTACAAATTATTGTGCGCCTATTTACAATATAATTAATCTGATACTCTTTTATGCCACACTATCTATCTTACCACAAAAATATCTGATGTGGCAATATCGACATCCATAGGTAGTATGAGTGTGCTATTCTACATTGATGTCCACTATCCTAGATCCTTGGCGATCACTATCTATGTCTAAGTCATATTGTCACCATGATCGGGGTTAAAATATCAACAATTCTCCTTTTGCATAAACCTCATCCATGCATGCCACACAGTTCACTTTGTAGGGTTCACCATCTATAACTTCATCAAACTTCACATTATTTGAGGACACCTTGTCATTGATGTCTACATGTCCACCGATGCATGCTACCCTCCGAGTTATTGATTTTCCACTTGGCCATGCTTCAAAAACATGTTGCCTAGGCTTGACGGTGATGTGGTTAGCCTTGAAATTTGTGCATATATTGTAACCTAGCCACCATAATCAAGGTAAACAAAACTTAAGAACAACATGAGTGTAAGTTATAAAATAATGAAGCTACAAACTATATAAACATGAAAATATAACAAATTTGCACACCTTATAAGCATAAGAAAACCAAGAATACCACATAGGGTAAACACCCATGTTTTAAAATTTGTATATATATAATTTATTTTATTTATTTATTTATTTGATTTATTTATTTATTTATTTATTTATTTATTAACATTTGTTTTATTAATTGGTAATAAAACAAAATATCATTCATTTTATTATTATTTTTATTTTCTTACTTCTTTGTCTTTGGATTTATTAAATTTAAAAATATGAATTGTTTTAATTCAAAATACCCAAAGCACTAAAATCAAAATTAACACCCAAAAAATGGTTCTAACCAAAATAATAAAGTTAACCTTTTACAAAAGGACAAGAAGGCATTACCCAATAAGGAACCTTGGAACCCGTACGGTGAGCTCATGGTTAAGGTCCCATCAAAATGATTATCCAAAAACAAGCAAAATTTCACAAAATCCAAAATTTTAAGGTGGGTCCCCAAATTTAGGGCTAGTTGTGGAATGGCCAAAAAAAAAGGTAACTCTGCTGGTAAATGCTCCTGAGCATTTCATATGAATAACCTGCTTTTGGAAACAAATAAACCAAATATCAGAAAACAAACCATCTAGCAACATCCAAGAAGGTGGGGTAGATAACTGCAAATGAAACACATGAACTCTTTGATTTAGCTTAGTGTGTGAACATGATTTTATTTTACATTCTTGAAAACTATTTGGCTTTCATCACCTGATTTGCATTAGGCTATGAAGTATTGCTCCCCCAAAAAAATTATAGAGAATGCCCTATTTTCAGTCAGGTGTTTATAGCCTCCGTAGATTTTATCTAAATTACCCTTGTGTTACATTGATATTTTGCAAACCCTCTTTTTTTTTTAACATTCTTTGGCTAGATAGATCCCTACTGCTAGTCAGGTTTCTATAGCCTCGATATATTTTATCTAAATATGGTGACTAATTTTAGCAATTTTTTCCTTTTCTTGCTTCTTCTTTTTTTAATGGCATTATAAAATTTTATGCACCACATGGGTTAGAAATAATTTGATGGACGTGTTAGATTTTTACCTTAATTTGCAAACTAAAATGACTTCATCCTTCAATATTCCAAAGAATGCCCTTTAGTATGATGTGTTTGTGTGTAGCTTTAGAAAAATGATTCAGTATTCCAAAATTTACTATCTTAATCCCTAAATATAGGATTGGTTACTAAACAATTTCATCCCCTTTTCCTTTATCCACATGATAGGTAATTCACCCTTCATGTCAAAGGAACACAAAAATGATCCAGAGGCCATAAATTAATAGCTACCACAAAACATCACCTCAAATAGAGGGACCAACCTCAAAATGCAAAACTTGTAAATTAAAACTTGGAAATAAATCCAAAACCTAACCTAATGCAAACTAACAAGAAAGTGAATGCAGAATCTTGCAAGCAAGAGACTACTCACAAAGACACCACACAAAGAAAATACAAAAACATGAAAATGAAAAACTATATACAATAGTAGAAGATGATGCAAAAAAAAAATGGACTATCATTTCCCTGGATCCCAAACATTATTGGCACACTTTAAAAGATACTTAACATGATATATATGCCAAGCTTTACAAAAATCCATCCAAAATAAGAATAGGCCATAAAATGTAAAAATAATCATTTTGCTTTTCTCACCCCACCATTTTGATTCCATGATATTAGGAATAACATGTTGAAAATTTGGCTCATTAAACGTGCAAACGAATACATGAATTTAAACTATATTTTGCATCTTCAATGGGGTGTAAATTTTAAAATTTGCTTAATCCCTTTGACTTAGGTTTTAATTTTCACAATCATATAATATTTCATTCAAATAGGAGGCTATTTCTAAAATTTTAGAAACCAAGTCATCATTTATGTCTTTAGGTCAATCATATTCATGCAACCATTTACAAGTATCTGATATATAAACTAAATAAATATCATTATAAGCTTTTATGCTAGATTCAATTGTTAAATGTTGATGAACTTGATTAAAAAATTCAAGCACATTTACTTTTGTTTCATTCAACAAGGCAATCTTATTAATGGTGTGAGTAGAAATGAACTCAAATTCTTCATCAACCTCAAACAGTATTTCATCATTGATAACTTTTGAATCCAATAGATAATTAGGCAAACTTTTACCTATATTTTGGATAGTCGGATACAAAGGATGAGATTCTACCTTTGATACATTTTTTTTTACCAAGACATGGAGAGGATTTGCAACTTCTTATTTTTTATCATGATCTCCATCATCATCATCATGTAGCACTTATTATTTTTAAATTACCTGTTTGTAAAAAACACCAAAATTAGGTATCCAATTAAAAATATGCCCATCCTTTTCAAACTATAAATTTTTCAGTCAAGGGATGTATTAAATAACACATATCCCTGATCAACTACTTGAGTCCTCTAAAATAGAGCAATATTTTAATTTGGATCATCTATGATATCAAACTTAAATTCTAGAATTTTCTCTATCTAAGGTAGCATAGGTACTATAGGGTCCTTAGGTGAAACAAGGCTTTCAATTTATTACCCCTCAAATGGAAACAAAGTGAATGATTCCCCTTATTGGTCTAGAATAGTAGAATCATTATTTTATGAAATATTTGATGATATTTCATACCTTCTTTCATTCTATTTTCATATTGAACATGAATTACAATATCTTCATGTACGATAGTAATTTTAGTGTCCTTCATATCAGGTGAAATAGAAATTTCATCAGTAAGAGTGTGAGAAACCAACGATTCCTCATACCTTTTCAAAAAATTATAATAATGGTCATCTAAACCCATGGGATGAAATTATATTGCATCTTCCTTGTAATTTTCAAGCTCTTCAAGAAACTCTTCTTCAAATTCTTCCTGGTCATTATTTTGAGGATGTTGAAGGTTTTCATCATCAATTTTAATCATCTCATCCAAATTTATGGAAGGTCCTAATTTATCATGTGTTTCAAAATTAGCGCACTCTAGGACACCTCCAATGTCTAAAACAGTATTGCTTTTAGTATCTTTGACCTTTGTATCATGAGTATGATTTATAGAATTATCAATATATGCATCTTGAGGTATTTCTTCTTGCAATTGAGTGATGTTTCTTTTAAGCTTTAGAACTAGCCTTTGCAACTTGTCCTACATAGAAGCGACTATTTCATTAGAAAGAGTGAAAAAGTCCTTCCATTTATTCCACCAATAATAATCATCTTCTAAAATTGGAGTGTGATATTAAACCAATTCTTCACAATCTTTAAATTAACAATAGATTTCTTTCCAAATTCACCTTCATCCACTTTTGAGGGCTCAATTATTTCTAAAATTGGATCAATTCATGCATTTAGCTTTCTATGATTATCCCACTCCTCACTTGTGAATAATGACTCTAAGCCTTTTATTTCTAGCTTGTCATTATTTGAAACATGTTGAAATTCTTGACCATCCATTTTAATGATTTCATCTAAGTTTCTGGAGAGTCTTAAATTGGCATATATTTCAATGCAAGTCCTATCTAGGCCTTCTCCATTATATAAGAGAGAATAAAATAGAATATGATTGAAATTTGTATCATAAGCTTGAATTGTAGGATGATTTGAAAGCATACTTTGAGGTGCTTATTCTTGTAATGGAACCATATCTCTACTTATCTTCTAGACCAACCTCTTTAGGTCTTTTACTTCTGACTCAAGCTCCTTGGATGGGGTAGTAGAAGTGGTAGGATTAGTTGGATTCACATGAGTAGGCAAATCCTGAGCACTTGTTGATATGGCTCCATGAGTGGCCAAATGGTTCTCTAACCATAATGGAGTGGTTGGATGGATATATGTATTCATATAAGCACATGTGGAAGGATAAGTGGGCATGGTAGGGTAAAACATATTATAGAGCAAAGCATTCAACATTGGATTTTTTTTTACCCATTTCTAGTTTATCATTGGGGTTTGATTGCAATCCCCTAGTTGTCCTACTATAGGTAATTTATCCATACCAAAACCTTGTGGCATTAGTTGTTGTTCTACATTCATGGCCTCCATGTAGGCTAAGGCAAGAGTAGTAACCAAAGGATTTGTCCTAGTGAACATGGTGATCAAGGGATCCAATGCCCCAAAGTATATCTAAAGAGCAACATTTTCTAAAATAACAAAGGGAGTATTCAATCTCGCATAAATATTTTGAAATATCATGTTGAACGTTCTCAATGGTTCATTAGGTTCCCTCCTGCAAGAAGCAAATTGATGATAGATTATACTAGGATCTATGAGCAACTTAAACTGATTTATAAAATTAATTTTTAACTAGACCTAGGATGCAATAGAGCCAGTGGGTAGATTGATGTACCAATAATATGTTGTGTCATCTAGGCTCAAAGGAAATAATCTAAAAGCCACATCCTCATGTTCAAATTTCAATCTAATTAAGGCATCCACATAGGCTTGAATGTGTTCCTCTGCTAGTCTTGTGCCATCGTGTTTATACTTGGGAAAAAATATCTCTATGTTCTTGGGTAGGTCATGAACATATCCAACAATGTTCAAAGGATTGTTGTGCACCCCATACCACTTTCCCGTATTTGCATCAATTATATTAGATTATGATGTGATTAAAATGACACCAAATGCTTGTTAATAATGCATCAACATAAACCCTCACATAAGAAATGTTCTCACAAAATGGTTAGCATCAATGCATTATCAATTAAAGCAATTTACAATCAATGAACACCATCACCTATAAACAAAATCTCATTATTCTAAACCAATGCCTAATGAACAATTTAACATTTAAGTACCAATAACATAAACCAATTCATGCCCTCCTTCTAGCACCAAAATGTTGAGTGGTAATTTTTCCCAATTGCAAAACCACACCTGCATTTAGGATTTTGATTAGAAAACCCTCTCTTGCAAAGAAATAGAAATTTCTCCAAGGTTCCTTTTACTTAATGTGTATATGTATGCTTGTGAAAATGTGTCAAATAAGTTCTAGAATACCTTAGTGATTTGCAAGAAACTCTTAACAAGGGGCCTGTATTATTCCTACTTTATTATGCTATGTTGTTGATTGTTCATGAAACTTAAAATAAATAAAAATATGATTGGCCCTCATATGACCATGATGTAAAGCCTTAGTTTGTTTTATCTTGGAATTTTTTACGTATATTTTATCTTTTTTTGGTTAAGCAAAGTTTTAAAAAGTTTTATCTTGCATTATTAAACCCTTCTTAGAGCATAAAAGATAAGACTAAAACCTATTTTTTGAAATGCAAAATTTGAATGATGAGTGGATTCATTTTAGCTTACTTTGAGCATGAAAAGAAAATAAATTTGAATGACTAACTTTAAAATGTAATGGCCTTGAAATGCCATATAAATTACCCCTCTTTAATGAAATTATAATTTTCATAAAGAGAAATCAATTTATTACTTTAAATACAATAGCCTCAGAAATACACTATAAATCACCTCTCTTTAATGAGATTGTAATTTTCATAAAGGAGGGTTAATTTATTGCTTGAAATATGAAATGCAAAACATAAAGTGTAAAAACATGTAAACTTGAAATTATAAATTATTTAAAAAAATTTAAACTTTAAATAATTTTGTAATTTCAAATTTGCTTCAAAATGAAATCGAAATGGCCTAAGATGAAACGTTAAAGCTTAATCTTGACATCCATGCATCTCTTTTTTGGATTTTTTTTTTTCTATTTTATTATATTGAGGTTAAAAAGAATGAAAAAAGAGAAGGTGATGCCAATACAAGATTTTTTCATGCATCTACCTTAAGGAACAGAAGCCACAATAGAATTAAAGAACTTGTTAGAGATGATGGATCACTCCTTTCTAGTCCTAATGAAATCAGAAATGAAGCAGTTTCCTATTTTCAGAATCTTTTAGGAGAAGAACATTTCAGTTCTGCGGCTTTACCATATTCCTCATTTAATTTTTGATGACTTGAATGGGAAGTTAATTAAGCCTTTCACGGATGAAGAAATCAAAGAGGCCCTCTTCTCAATGAACCCTGATAAATCTCCAGGTCCAGACGGGTTTTCACCTCGTTTTTTTTAGGCTTTTTGGGATATTGTAGGTTTTGATGTATGTGCTACTATCAAGGAATTTCAGTCCACAAAGCATATTCCAAGAAGTTTTAACTCCACTTTTATTGCTTTAATCCCAAAGATTCCTACTCCTAGATCTATGATGGATTTTAGACCTATTAGCCTTTGTAATGTTGTTTATAAAATTTTGACCAAGGCAATTGCAAATAGAATGAGGAAGATCCTTCCTATGTTTATTGATGTTTGTCAAGGCGCTTCAGTCCTCGGAAGGTCCATCCTTGATGGGGTCATAATAGTTCATGAAGCCCTCCATTCGGTAGTCCAGACTAAAAACCCGCTTTTGCTCTCAAGTCGGATATGAACAAGGCTTATGACCGCATAAACCGGAGTTTTGTCTCTCGCCATTCTTCAGAAATTTGGTTTTCATCATGAATGGATCAAGCTTTTGGAAGGATGTTTTATGAAACCTTGGTTTTCAGTCCTTGTTAATGGTGCTCCTGCTGGATACTTTCAAAGTAAAAGGGGCCTAAGGCAAGGTGACCCTATCTCTCCCATGTTGTTTATCATTGTGGTCAAGCCCTTGGGAGGACAATCAAAGTCGCCCGTAATATTGGTCTTATTTCAGAAATTAAAGCATCATCACAAACACAAGCAGCTACACATGAACAGCTTTGTGGATGATACTTTGTTGTTAACTCTTGCATCGGTTTTTGAGGCTAAGGTCATAAAACATATTCTAGAGCTATATGAGGATGTCATGGGGCAAAAGGTAAATTTTTCAAAGAGTAAAATTTATTTCTTTAACACTCCCATTCGTAGGCGTATTAAGATTGCTAGGATTCTTGGATGCTCAGGGTCTACTCTTCCATCCACATACCTAGGCCTTCCTTTATTTACAGGCAGAGCTACTGATTCCATGTGGACTAATGTAATTGAAAGAATTCAGAGGAAGTCAGGTCGGATGGAAAGGGAATTTGTTATCTCAAGTCGGCAAGGCGCTTCTCACCAAGTTTTCCATTCAAAGCATCCCCGTCTACTTTCTCTCTATTTTTAAAGCTCCTACAAGTGTCTACACTAAAATTGAACAGATCCGAAGAGGTTCCTATGGACCGGTTCTGAATCTAAGCAGCGCTTTCACTTGGTGTCCTGGGATAGGGTTTGCAAACCAAGGGAGTTTGGAGGTATTGGGCTAAGGAGAATACAACATTTAAACATGGCCCTCCCGGCCAAACAAGCATGGCGTCTTTTGACAAATGCAAATGCAGTAATGGATTACTATAATCGAAGAAAGTATTTGCAAGAAATTGAATTCTTAAGTTATTCCTTTCCTCCCAGGGGATCAATTTTTTGGAAATCAATCCTTCAAACTAAAAACTTGCTAAGCAAAGGGCTACGTTGGAAACCGGGAAATGGAAGAAACATTGATTTTTGGGACCACAAATGGTTAAAGGACTATCCCCTCTCTCGCAGACTCCCATCATTTCAACCCTTAGAGCTTGGACAATTGAAGTTTTTGGTACCAAAGTTGCAGATTTTATTACTTTGTCAAACAATAGAAGGGTATGGAAGCCAATAATGAATAATGATCTACCAGGGGCATCAATAATACTCGAGAATGAATTAAAACAGTCTTTACTCCCTTCCGGCATTCTTGAGGACCAGCTTATCCGGGAAGCTTCGGACAATGGGGAATTTTCTCGTCAAGACCGCTTATCTCGATGCTTATTGATAATGATGAACCTACTTTCCCTCACTTGGAAGTTTGGCCCAAAAGCATTGTTCCGAAGGTTGGGTTTTTTGCATGGTTGGCCATCCAAAATAAGATCCTCACCATGGATAACTTAATAAAAAGAGGTGTGATTGTTGTTAATAGGTGTTATCTTTGTATGTCTGAGTGGGAGTCTATTGATCATTTGTTTCCGTATTGTAATTTTTCTCGTCTCAATCTTGTTAGGTCTGTTACAAGTGTTTCATATTTATTGGGTCCATCCTCAGTCCATTTTTGACTTATTTGTCCAGTGGCCTTCCCCATTTTTGAATAGGCGTCTTAGGTATATGTGGAAGATCTGCCTTCATCACTACTTGTGGCAGATATGGTTGGAAAGGAATCGTCGGGCCTTCTTGGATAAGGTTTCTCAGTCATCCTCTGTCCCGTCAAAAATTTTAGCATATGGTAATGAGAATACTTGTTTAGTTCCTGCAGCATCTAGACCTCCAAATCCTTTTGAAGCTTCATTAGGCCACTCATTAAACTTACCTCTCACTGATGGCCTCAATCATCCTCAAGTCTGTCCTAGAACCATGATCACATGGACCCCACCCCCCCTAGGGTGGATTAAGTTAAATTTTGATGGGGCATCTAGGGGCAACCCAGGTGAAGCTAGGGCTGGTGGCTTACTTAGAGACCACAAGGGTGAGGTGCTTGTAGCTTTTGCAGAACATCTTGGAGCTCAAACTAACAATGTGGTCAAGCAAGGGCAGCTTTGGAGGAGCCTCAAGGTGGCAGAGAATTATCCAGGGAAACTCTTGGTGGAAGGTGATTCTCTTATTATTATAAATCTTCTAAAGAACACTAAGAGAGCTCCTTGGAGATTTGATGACTACATCCATGAAGCAAGGGCTCTAATTCATGACCGACCTGAGGCCATAATTTTGCATACCTTCCGGGAAGCAAACATGGCAACTGATAGGCTGGCAAATGAAGGCATTGTAGCAGCAAATTTGATCACGTGGACTGAAAATCTTCCTCATGCAGTCTCAATGGTGATAGATAATGAAAAAATTTAGATTGGAAGGCTCAAAGTGGATCAATGACAGAAAATGGGGGCATTTTAAAAAAAAAAAAAAAATTTGAACCTTATAATGGATTTTGTCATATTTGTTTTTTTTGTTCATGTGACTAGTGTTTTTTGCAGCTGGTGGGGCACTGATATAGGTTTTTTATCTACAAATTCATGCATGGGAAAAATCTGCTTTGGCCTCAAGTATTTCCCAAGGTGTGTTTGGATTCGATGTCGCAAAAAGGCCCTAGCAAGAAATAACAAAGTGTTGGAGATCCCTGACAATGAGGCACCAGACCCCACCATAATAGTCTTGGAGAAGATGACAATTTCATCAGCCTCCAACAATATCAACCAGTTGAAGAGTCTGTCTGGCCTCATCAATGCAGCTGTTGATTTGTGTGATTCCTTAAATCTTCTGTTTTATAGCCAGCAGTTCCAGGGGCACAAGGAGTCAAAGGCAAAATCTAAATATGATGGCAAGAACGATGATAAGAAGTTAGATGAGGACTACAAGGAAGACTGCTTGGCCTCTTGGCTGTCCATTCTATGGGATGTTTTTTTTTTTTTTTTGACCATATTCTATTATTTTTATATGGGCACAAGCTACTCGGCATGGTGCTTGCATGATTAGTTTTTGTCTTTGTTAGTTCTTTTTTGCGTCTTTCTTTTCTGATGGCCATAATATTAGGCTTCCATAGTTTAGTTTGGATGTATTCTAATGGAAGAGTAGGTCTTGGCCATTTTTGTTGTCGCTTAAACTTTTAGGGCTTGGCCTTTGTCCAGTTGGTCAGTGGACCCTATTTTGTAAAATGTTTTTGGGTCAACCAGTTAAAACCCGGTGTTAATTATAATATTCTCTTACTTACCAAAAAAAAAAAAAAAGAATGAAAAAAGGTAGGGTTAGAAGAATAAAATAAAATATGAAAGTATGAAATAATATGCAAATAATGACCAAAGAGAACTACTATAAACCAGTTCTTCTATCTTGTAGAAAATATTAGATCCTAGACGTAAAAATAAAAATCAGGTTAGACCTACATACACACAATCTAAAGCTAGTTATGGTGAGAGTCTAAGGATGAAAAAATAAAAACCAGGTTAGACCTGCATACACACAATATAAATCTGGTTATGGTGAGAGTCTAAGGAGTAAAACATGCATTAAAATATGTAAATGATGCTATCGTATTCATGCATAAAACATCATCACATAATTCCAATACATGTGGTGAAAGATATGCATTAAAGCTTTTTTATTGCACTCAAAACCTATTTTCCTACATACAAAGTGGAGAAGAATGTTGTTAGTAGCTAAAAAAGACCTTCCAGTCCACTTCCCATGCTCTTGTTCCAAAAATGTCCAACCTTATTTTTTGTGTTTCACTATAGTATTTGAAACTCTCCTGAAAATGTTTCATCTCCTTCATTTCATTTCCTTCGATGGGTAGCCTTTCACCTCCCTCTCTTTCTCCCCATAGAGGCCCTTCATTTCTTTACCCCTTTGGATCATGATATTTCGATATGTTTCTTTATGTCTCTTTTATTTTTTGACACATTCACTGCCTTCTACTCATTAGTAATTCTTGTATTGACCATATGCATAATGGCCAATCTACTTCCAATATAACCACAAGTTTAATAAAAAATTTCATGCCACCAAACTAAAAAAATAATGAAGCTACCTTAAGCTTCTATTTTGATATTACACTATTATTCCCACCATTTCATTGACTACCAAACCCTTACCGGTTTTCTCACACCACCGTCCTCGAGTGGTATATTTTTTGCTCATGAAAAACTATTATGGGAGTGTTGATATCATGCCTTACACTATTAATATACCCATTGCCTTAACACCATTTAAACATAGCATGATCTATTCCCATATTTTTTTTCTACATCCACAAAGGTACTAAGTATCTTGTTGATATCATACATTCAACTGGCCTTTGTGGGTGTAGCTGCACTCTCAATGACACTTCTTTAGTTGTGATGTAACATAGTTCAGGACACCCATTCTTTATATTTCCACCTTCGATAGGAGACTGATGCTCTAAAATAATTATTTCTAAGGTTTGGTAAAAGATAAGAGGTCTATGTATTTTCATGAAGGTTCAGGCTATTTCAACTTGAGAAGTTGGCCTACTAAACCTATATGTACTTCTATATTCTAAAATGTCTACATAATTGCTTTAGATTTGTGAACCATGGACATGTTGGCTTAATACTATAGACAACTCATACCTCTTCCTCTACTCATGAAAAGGTTTTTTAAATAGTGAAATCTTAATTGGGACTCGTTCACTTTGATTTTATCTCCATCGCATCCCATGAGATGCACAAAATTAAGGTCACATACCAGTAATTTAATTTGAGACTTACAACCACAATTCTATCACTTATGCGGGCTCAATTAGGGTAAATGATTTCATTGAATCTTTATTTGGACCACTAGGCTATCGTCCTATTTTAACTCAATCATTTGGTAAATCCACTGCTTCTTCTAAGATCAATAATAATACCACTTTTTACACATATTATCACTACTAGGTAGAATTCCCTTCATTGCTCACTATTTTGTGGTCCCTGGTACTCGAATCTAATCTCCTAATGGTGTGCTTCACCAATGCAAGTTGGACATTCACTGTCGATATCATGCATTTAATTGACCTAACTGCACTATCAAACCTTGACTTTGGATCACCCTTGCAACTATACTATCCTAAATTTGGGCCCATACTATGTTTGTTTGTGCTAGTTCAGAGCCCAATAGAACATATTTATGTCAATCCAGGTATACATCTTCATCCACAAACTTGTCATCTAGATATTACATCAATATACATCATCTAGAATGAATCTAGCTACCTAGTATATCCTGAATGGATCTATTTTGGTCACATTATTAATCGTACCGACTACGTAGGCCTAGGGTGTATTTTCCATGTCAGCCTCCAGTTCGGACTACCATAATTGGTGTGCACTTCCACATTTTGTCTACACTGCTAATCATCATCACCATCCACATTCAATGATGAAACCATCACTATTCCTATGCTATTTCATGTGATAATTTACTGTGCACCTCTTTCCAACATAGTTAAGCCAACACTCTCTTATGCCAAATTACCATGGAGATTTTCAATGTTTCAATATCGATGTCTATAGGTAGGATTGGTGTGCTAATCTACATTTATATCCACCATCCTCGATCCTTTGTAATCTCCATCCACATTGGAGTCATCTCGTTATTGCGATCAGGATCAAAACATCAACAATGCTCCTTTTGTGTAGACATCATCTATGCATGCCACAGAGTCCACTTTGTGGGGTACACTATCTGTAACTTCATCAAACAACTTCATTTTATCCAATGTTGCCTTGCCATCGATTTCTACATATACATTGATTCATGCTACCCTCCAAGTCATTGGTGTACCACTTGGCCATGCTTGAAAAACATGTTGTCTAGGCTTGATGGTGTTGTGGATAGCCTTGAAATTTGCGCACCTCCTTTTGTAACCTAGTCCCCATGATCAAGATAAAAAAATATAAAACATGAGTGTAATTTATAAAATAATCAAGCTAAAAACTATATAAACATGAAAATATAACAAAGTTGCACATCATATAAGCATAAGAAAGACAAGAATACCACATAGGGTAAACAACCATGTTTTAAAATTTGTATATATAATTTATTTTATTTATTTATTTAAGTATTTATTTATTTGTTTACTTATCAACATTTGTTTTATTAATGGGTAATAAAACAAAATATTGTTCATTTTTTATTTTTATTTTTTATTTTCTTACTTCTTTGTTTCTTTGAATTTATTAAATTTAATAATAAAAAATTATTTAATTCAAAATATCCAAAGCACTAAAATCAATATTAATACCCAAATAATGGTTCTAACCAAAATAATAAAGTTAACCTTTTACAAAAGGACAAGAAGGTATCACCCAATAAGGAACATTGGAACCCGCATGACGAGTTCATGGATAAGGTCCCATCGAAATGATTGCCCAAAAACAACCAAAATTCCCAAAAACATAAAATTTTAAGGTGGGTCCCCAAATTTGGGGCTAGTTGTGGAATGGCCACAACAAGTACCATATTATAGCTTTTTAACCCTTAATACTACCACAAAATATCACAAGTTATATCTCACATGATCCAATATAAAATAGCCACAATATAATAAGGTCAAGATATGATATGATTATAATAATATGAGCAAATTAATATGTATATCAAGTCTTATAATAACTCAAATAACAATCAATAATATGTTGAAATACAAATGGAAACAACCTGAATCATTCATGCACTATGCTTGAAGAACAACTTACAATATTAATTTCTCAAAATACATTGATAATGGTTATTTTTCTTGTATTCAATCTCTCACATTATGGATCAATGTCTCCATAATATATCCATAGCAGTGTGACCCTTTGGATACTTTATTATAGCTCTCCACATGACCCTTGGCTTGACTACTTGAAACTTGCATACTTGATGAACACTTAATACTATAACATATGTACACCTATACATGAATCTTGCACTTCTATAACTTGCACACTCTAATCTAAGATACTTTTTCTCATACATACAAGACACCTGCACATAGACTCAACTTACACTTGCACTCTAACTCACATGACATTTGTGCATTTCCTACATATTACAACTTTACATGACACTTGTGCATTTCCTACACATTCACACTTATATAAAAGGTGAAATATAACTCACACTCTAAACTATGACTCAACCCTAATCTATTATTTATAAATATATGATAAAGTTACCATGGGGGTACATTAGCATGTGCAACATATTGTAATATACTCCAACACCCCCATGTATTACATTATTTGGTTATTGATTATTTTAGTCTTCAATCATGGTCTGTGTCTTTGTCTTCAGCCCACCTATTTTAGATCAATATATGAACTTGCAATATATGATTCCTCTTTGACTTTGAATTCATATTTCTATTACCCTTTCTAGTGTGATTTCTTCTATTCTTATTTCTTCTCCTTCATTTCTACATCTTCATTTGTGATATACTTGATGATGTACCTTCTAAGCATTGAGTTATTAAATCATCACAATAATAGAAATTTTATTTCAATGATTCCTTGTTGAAGCTAACATAAGCTTCATTCAGCTTATATGTTTCATTTTACGTTTCTTGGAAAATATTTAAACTAAGTAATGATAATTACATCATTAAACATTATTCTAAATAAAGTATAATGGTGTTTTGTGAATTTCACCATATTCTAAAAATATTTTCATGAATATAGCTTATAAGAGTTGTGAATCTTTCTTCTTTTGCATCTTTGAGAAATAAATATAACTTCTATTTTAAAGCACTAGTCATTTATTTATTTCCATCAAATTCATCAATCAAGTTTTGAAAGTAAAACTTAATTTTATACATCATTTCCTCACTATATTCATTGAATGCATTTTTAATAATGTATTCCATGATATGCAATTCAATATTATGATGTATTTACTTCAAAGTTTACAACCTTATAACTCCTAGATTTAAATAATTCAAGTTCACTAATTTAATTCCTATGGAGTAGTAAACCTTTTGTCTCCCTAGTTTAGAAAAATAATATGAAATTTGTAAATTTATGTTTTTCTTAATCCTTTGATGTTGAAATCCTTTTATCTCCCAAATATTTAAATTTGCAAAAATATAAAACTTTTCAATTTTTTTGTTTCTCAAAAATAAAAAACTTTAAATTTAAAATTCTTCAAACTTAAAAGCTTTCTAGCAAATAAACTAGTTAAATTTCTTATCACTTCAAACTTGCAAAACTTGCAAAAATTTATTAAAACACTTTAACTATCTTATCTCTCCAAAATAATTAACTATTTATCACACAAAAAAATAAAAAAAACTCAAAACTTAACTATCTTATCACTCCAAAATAAAAAATTTAAAAACATTTAACTATCATTAATCCTATATTATCACCTATCACTCCAAATTCAAAAAGTTGAATAATTAAAATAATCCAAATAACCCTTATAACTCTTATGTCAAGCTTCAAGTAAATTTAAATCTTTTAACCCTAATATCAAATTAACCTCTGTTCATGCTTACTTTGGTTCATCCATCGTACATCTAATTTGTTGTTCAACTACTCCTCTACTATATTGTTTGTGTTGTGTTCCTCGTGTTGTGTTACTCATGTGATCTCCATTCATAAGCTTCAACTTCTTAGTACGTGGATACTTGCATGTAATAACATTTGAATAATGTTTCACTTCCATCTAAAGTGTAACACCTAAGACGTTATACTTGATGATTTATCTTTACTTTGGAGTGTTACATCTTGTTTAATATTCTTTGGTGCTCATTGGACTCCTAGATTTTATAAACTATTTTTTCTCCTTCCTTGTTCTCTTGTTGGCTCTTTCAATTGTTCATTAATTCTGCTTCTAGAGTCTAGACTCTTTAACTTCTTCATTGTAGGGTTTTTATAGCTTACACTATAACGGTCTGTTGTAATGTGTTATATTAGCTTTTTTTGTAACTGATCTAATAATAACTATAATATTATGCTTATAGGTGACTAATATTATTTATCTTTCTTTATTGTAGCTAAATGCTTCACTTGTGATGTTGTTGTAGTTAATATCTTTGGTGTTGTAACCTTTACTATTATATCTTACTTTCACCTTCATTGTTCTTTGTGATGTCTTTTCTCTTCACTATTCTCTAAAATATATTTTCTTTCTCTATTATCCATTACGTCTTTACATTCTATTATCTATAAAGTATTTGCACTATAAATTCTCTCATGTTCTCTATAATGCCCTTAATGTTTAGCTCATAACATGCTCTATGATTCCTTAAACATTCTTTGTACTGCATTTTTATGATGTCTTCATGCCTTGCTCTTTTAATTCCTTTCAAGACTTTATTTTTGTAAATATTTGATGTTGCTCTTTCTCCAAAAATATATCCAAACAACTTTTATATCTTTCTTAAGTAAAGTAGCTTTTGTATTCTAAATGAATTTCAAGGTCTGTAGAACCTAAGTATCTATTCAAGGTCAATATCTATGTGACCTAAAACTTCTTATTATGTCAAGGTCAATCCTCTTATGACCTGAATATTATTATCATAACTTGGATCTCTTCAATCACTATAAATTCTAAATGATTGAAACTATATAAAGTAAGCTACATGCATCTTTATATTTTTTCAAGATTGATATATCTATCTTCTTTCTTTCTATTTTCTTAAAAACATAGATACAACTTAATGATATCCTTTATTTATGCTATTATTATTTTATTTGTTTTCTTATATTTGCACTTAGAATTTGAAACTCTTCTCTATATTTTATGGGAATCTTCTCAAACTTCTATAGCTTAATATCTACTACAACTCTTTCTTTGAAATATATAATGTCTTAGTTCATACCTAAGAACTCAATATGATTCTCCTCCTTACTAGATAATCCAATATAATGTTATATTTGCTTTGAATGTTATAAAAACATCTATCAATGTCAAGGTTGGCTATGATCTTGAATGATCAACCATCTCAGAGTTGATTTTCCTTTCAATCCTTAATCTATAAATTAATATTATGATCAATATTTATATCAATATCAGGGCTGGATATATGCTTGAATGGCCAAATAATATTGAATTGGTATGCTTATAAATATAGCTAAGTCCTTATCTTCACTGATTATTCTTCAACCTAGCGGATAGATACTAGAATTTTTACTCAATATGACTTTTAAAAATTGATTTTGAATATCAATACATTCAAAATGGACAAACTCTTAATTGAATTTATCAAACTAGATAAAATCAATTAATAATAGTGGCTAAATTAAACTCTATCAATATAGATAGATTCTAGTGGTAGCTCTAATATCATTGATGGATTTTTAAGCCTTAATACTACCACAAAATATCATAGGTTATATCTCACAGGATCCAATATAAAATAGCCATTATATAATAAGATCAAGATAATGATATGAGTAGAATAATATGAGCAAATTAATATGTATAACAAGACTTTTAATAACTCAAATAACAATCAATAATATGTTGAAATATAAATGTAAATAGTTTGAATCATTCATGTACTATGCATGAAGAACAACTTACAATATTAATTGCTCAAATTGTATATAAGCTTTATTGCTTCTATTACAATGATAATGCATTTTCTCCTTGTATTCAATCTCTCATCTTATGGAGCATTATCTCCATAATATAGCCATAGTAGTATGACCCCTTGGATACTTGATTATAGCTATCCATATGCCAAGTCTCATGACTCTTGGCTTGACTACTTAACACTTTCATACTTGATGAATATTTAACACTATAACATATGCATGTCTATACATGACTCCTACAATTCTATAACTTGCACACTCTATTCTAAGATACTTGTGCACATATTTACATTACATATTTGTTCTTATATATACAATACAATTGTACACATAGAATCAACTTACACTTGAACTCTAACTCACATGATACTTGTGTATTTCCTGCACATTCACACTTACATAAAAGAGAAACTATAACTCACACTCTAAACTATGAGTCAAACCTAATCTATTATTTACAAATATATCATGAAGGTATCATGGGGGAACATTAGCATGTACTGAATAATATAATATTATCAAAAACCATATCTCTTTTAATACTCCATATAAATTTGATAAAACTACTTCCATTGGATTCCTATCAAAAATATCTTTGTAGAAAGTATAAATTTGCCTATGTTTCAATAAGAATTGACCTCTCAAATGGATTATTTTGAGCAAGCTATTTGGTTGTCTTGTTAGCTATAGTGTTAGCCTAAAAATGCAACACTCACTTATAGACCTTATATATCTTTCAATACTTGGTGAAATTTTATGAAACTAATTTCATTAGATGCTCCTAAGAAAGAGATTTTCAAGGAATATAAATTTTTCTATATTTTAAGGAGATTTGAAGCCCAAAATTACTTATTTTCTATAGGCTACCTAAGTTTCTAATACCAAGGTCAGTGTAGGTGTGGGTCAAATTAAAAGTAGTCAAAAGTCTAGTCACTCATGAGGAAATATAAGAAAGTGGTGAGAAGTCTAGACACTAAGTGAAAATTGCACTATCCAAAAACTAGCCACTCATGGGGAAATTTAAAAGTAAGTGAAATGGTTAAAAGTATGGTCACTCAAGGGGAAGTTCACAAGCATGTAAATTTAAATCCAATGGTAATTTTGAATGCTATGCAATACCAAAATCCTGACCACTTGAAGGAATATTGTTCGTACCAAAATATTGACCACTTGAAGGGAAATTTCCCTAGTTAAAAGTCTAGTCACTCAAGGAGAAGTTTAAAAGTAGGTAAATTTAAAGCTACTAGCAACTCAGAATGCTATGTAATAGTAGAAGCCCACCCATAGAAAATTACCCAGTTGGAATCCCAACCACTCAAGGGGAATTGTAAAAGCTAAGTTGAGAAAAATAGTTGGATCAAAGTTTTTTAACAATGATGTCAGTAACGAGTTTCAAAATCCTCAACCTTGGTAAATAAAATAAAATGCCTGGGTTGAATTTTTTTTGGGAATGACATCAAAAATGAGTTTTAAAAACCCTAGCCTAAGCTTATGGAAGAAAATGGTTGGGTCAGACTTTTTTGGCAATGACATCAGCAATAAATATTAAAAATCCTGGTAAACATAAGGAAAGTGCTAGAAGCCTAGTAAGCATAAGAAAAATATTGAAAGCCTCCAAAAAATTATGGAGAATAAAAAACCCAATGAAGCCAAAGCCTAGTAAGAACGAGGAAATTATAAAAATCTTGATCAACACAAAAAAATAGCCACAGCATAGGACACTTGTAATGGAATACAAAAAAGCCAATGAAGCCAAACCCTATAAATTGAAGACAATGTTTGGGTCAGATTTTTTTGGTAATGATATCAACAAGAAATTTTAGAAACCCTGATAAGCATAGTAAAAGTATCGAAATCCCACTAAGCATAAGTGTTGGAAGCCCGGTAAGCATAAGAAAAGTTTCAAAGCCCCAAGACACTTGTAGGAAACAATTAAAGCTAGGGCCATTGGAAATCAACCTTGATAATTGGAGGATAACTATACCAAAATTCCAAAAATGATATTGTGTGTTTCAATAGCTTGAAATTAAAAAAAATTAAAATCCCTAGTTGGAAGCCTCCATACACTTGCAAGAAAGCTAAAAATAAATTATTAAAACCCATATTCGAAAGACCAGACTAAAAGACAAGGTAATTGGAAGTCTCATACACTTGCGGGGAATAGTAGAGGTAAATACATGTAAATCCTTGGCTACATTTGTGGGGAGTATTTAAAAAAACATTGAAATCAATGTTGGGAGCCTGGAAAAGGGAGAAACTACAAAAAAAAATCAGGGAAGGAAAAATTCCAAGAAATGTAGAGATTGTATTGGAAAAAAAATAAAAAGGAGAGAGGAAAAAACATAAAAAATAAATTAAAAAATTAAAAATAAATAATAATAATAATGATAATAATAATAAAATCAATTAAAAATAGTAGAGATGATAATAATGAATATTAATGTTTGTAATTTATGTCTTTCACATGTAGGATATTTGGCATAGTTGCTTTAAATTTAAAAATGATAGACATGGAAGTTTTAATGCCAATCTAGCAAGCACAAACATATCGGTCCATGGATGTGGTGAAATTAATGTTTAACCTAAAATTTACAAAGAATTGTAATTTAATGATGCATGGTTGAAGTGTGGCTACAAAGTGATCACAAGACGTGGACATTATGGTAACATTAATTAAATAAGTGGTAATATCCAATGAAGTTAATGCCTAGCTTACTCATTGTGATTGGTAGACAAAGCATTGAATATCTTGACCAATTAGATTCAAGAGACAACAAATATTGTGTGAATTGATTTTTAACGAGGCATAGTCAAAGTATGGCTAAAAGCAATCCCAAGGAGTGCACATCATGGAAATGGATTATAATTTATTGTAAAAGTAACACTATGTGAAGGCCATCAAATTGTATAAATATGGGCTTAATAGTCTATTACAAGGGTTAAAATTCATCTAGTATTATGCCCCTATAGACTTAGTTTCTTATTTAATTTTTTGTTTGTAGTTGGATATATTTTCTAAACCAAGCTATTATTGTTTTGAGATCTATTCTTGTAATCCACAAAATGAGCAAATCAAAATTAAATGTACTCAATGATTATCTTTATAATACAAGGCTTTTGAAATTGTCTATGTCTAATCTATGCATGATGATGGTGGTTACACTCAATCCATTCCACAATCTATTTCTACTCTAAATATTACATCATCTTGGACTTTAGGTTGTGTGAATACTATCGATCTAGGATTGGTTTAAATCAAAATTTCTGCTTTACTAGATCAAAAGTAATTTTTATGGTAGTATATGTTTGTTTATTTTTATTTATTTTCTCTTTCCCTTAAACCTTTGTTTTTTTTTTTGGAGCTCATTTGGATTAGGAGTAGATATTAATTTTAGTGTAAAGCTTTAAATTTATTTTTTTGTTGTACCAAATTAAAATTGGTTTAAGTTGCAAGCTAGTCAATTTGAATGCAATGAATAGTAATTTTTGGTTTACAACGATTTAAATTCTGCTCAGCCTACTATATTATAATATCAATGTAGTGGAATTATTTTTAGATAGTTAAGAATTCGATTTTAAGACATTTTACTTTGGAAATCAGTCTTTTGAGTCATACCAACAAAGATCCCTTTAAGGAACAACTATCAATAACCTATGGGTTTATCCATGCCTACCAAGACCTGGCAGCCCCAAACCTTAGAGGAAATGATTTCCCTTTCAAAATGAAATAAACTTTGTTCCAAGTACATTGGATTTCCTTTGACACACCAATAATTGGCTTATGCCTCTTCATGCCCAACAAAACTAGCTATAGGAAGGAAAAAAAATTAGTGTCATTTGCTTGCTGAACATGACTCACAAAAATATCTCCTTTGGTGAATTTTATTTTTTTGTTCACATGTTTACACAAGAGGGCTATTGGCTTGTGAGTTTAATGGCTTTAATTAAAGCTACAATCACTAAATATATATGTCTCTAGAACTATAAGAAAATAAAGCAAATTTATGGATATTTGGGGATAGATATTGCCTATGGGAAGGTCTAAAAAAGTTTCCTAGGCTTTTACAATTCATTTTAGCCATAAATTTTCTCCTCAAATGTCACTAGGCCCATATTTCTCTCCAAAAAATAAAAAGCTTCTTCTTATAGTACATGTAAGATGTTCAAACCTTCAAATGTTGTATGTACAACAACTAAAACACGCACAAGATGAACTTTAAGGGAATGTCATTAGATGGTAATGATTGTTCCTTCACATAAGCCTCATAAACTATCTAATGTCAACTCTGATACTAGATGTTAGAAATGGAGGAAGACTAATATTTAAACAAAATATTAGAAGCAAGCAATAAATTTGACATAGAATTTTCACCAGATTATTATACTATTCCTTCACATTCTATCATATAAATTTTCTAGCCTAAGCTTACATACAACATATATATTAATACATCAACACGATATCTCTTGGATTCAAGATACCCTTAGTGTTTCACCTTCAACATGTATTTTCATCTTCTCTCATTCTTCTCATAGGATATATGACTATCCAACCTTACATGAGGTGGTATCACCAATTAATCCAACCTCACCTTACAATCACTAGCATTTGATCCTTAATTTTCTCTAGATGTAATGCCAAAAATGTGAGGTGTTATCATTTGTGTGTAAATTACTTTTTTCATACTTAAGAAAAAATATAAACCATTGGGAATTGAACCTAGGACCCATCACACTATGCACCTTATAGCACCTCCATCCAGCTACTTGATTGTTCTTATCAATTAAGCACTCAATCATATCTCCACCCTCATGAAGATAATGTTGAATTGTAAATATGAAAGAGCAATAAGTAGAGGGATGAACATAGAATAAACACACACAAAAATATGCTAAATTTAAAATTAATTTTTTGGCACAAATTTTTTATTTGAAAAACTCCTTTTTCATTTTTGCTCCTTATGCCAAATAAGCTTATGAAGTTTCAAAGAGTAACTCATCCTAATTATTGGAGGAAGGATTGGAGGCTCCAATATGTCCTTATATGTGACCAAGTGATGCTACTCCACTATTGCTATGATGTCATAGTGGAATTCATATCTATTTCTATAAATGAACAAAATCAATCCATCCAATCAAATCTTATACAAAAAGTGTAAAAATAAAAAAGAGATAAAGATATAGTGTGCACCCATAGGCACCATAAATAAACACTATAATATCCATATATAAGAATCAAAACACTCTAATTCAATCTATGGAGTGTTTGGGTATTTATACTATTACCAAATCCCCAAGTACATAAATAAGTTTAACCTTAACCGATATAATAAGAGGTCTTAAGGGTAATTACAAGTTATAAGTTAGATTTAACCATAGAAATATTAACCATGGTGCATTGGTATTACATAATAAAATATTAAAATAAATTTAATAAAATTATACAATAATTTCCCATAGGCCTATACAATGCTATATCGTACAATGTTAGCCTTGGCCATAAGTCATATTACACTTTCAACAAGTTGTCTAACATTGACATTGATTAGTTCAAACTCTTCAATCAATAAAAATGGTTAAAAATTCATAATGTTCCTCCTTTATATCATCACATGGGCTATATGTTTTTAAAAAAATTAAGTGATGTGATGAAATTTTATAATATTTTATAATTAATCTATCTTTACTATGTGAGAATATGTGTTGCTCTTAATCCATTAATTCATTTTCGTAAAAGCATTGAATACTCCTATAAGAGTATGAATTTATCATATGATATTTTAGGGATGGGAGGTATTCTAAGATATCAAATTTTTAATCAAAATATTTTTTAGTAGATATTGACCTTCTTTAATCTTAGAAAAATTCCTAAATCACAAACTCAAAGTTTTATAAAATGATACTATTGTTAAAATAATAAAGAAAACCTTATCCACAATGTATTACCTAAACAAATTAACGATGATTTTGTCTCTTCTATTTTAGTGTAGCTATGAATACCAAACATGAGTGTTGATTATGGTTTAGTAAATATAAGAAATATGGAAAACTACCTAAATTTTCATATATCAGATATTTGTTTCTTTTGATCCTAGTGTTAGAAATGACTTCAATGTTCTTATATTAGATATGATGGTATATTTAAACACATATATATGCTATATATGGCTTAATCACCATCTAAATGAGAATGGTAACTACTTGGACTTTATTGTCCTTGTGAGTGATAATTTGTAATTACCTTCATTCTCATTTTCCTTGTGAGGGGTAGTTGATAGCTCCCATAATTGTCATATCATCTAGTAAGGGGTATTTGGTTACTACCCTAAACATAATGTTACTTAACTATTATGGACTAAATCCTAACAATCCCCCCTTATTACATCATAGTTGATTTGTCCATGTGGCTTAATGAATATGTTTTATTCTTGCTCTATCTATTGGTTTTGTATCCATGTTCTTGGAACAAGGGGAAATTCTCCCTTAATAAACATTATTTAAATATGGTTATGGATCAACACTTAAGCAATAGTGGGATTGAACTCACTTTTCTCATCCAATGACAGATATTATTTCTTCTATCTATGATTATAAAATATAGTTGAACACATGTTATTGTGTCCATCACATATGATTGGAACATGCAATCGATCATAGATTATTAGCTAGATTGATCCTTATTAATTTTCATCTTATTGTGAAATGGTGACTAATTCTTTCACCTTAAGTGAATTGAATGTCTTCAATTTTCTTCATATGTATGAACTTTCAACTATTGGATTTATTTTCTTGTCATAAATGTCTTTGCATAATCTTCAATCACCTGGTGCTTATTGGATACAATATGCCAAAATTTATTTTTGATTTAGTAGTTACTACTGGTGCTTATAGGATATATTATACTTATTGGATACAATTAAGTGATCCTTAGGAGGAATCAGTATTCCTTCCACCTTCAATGCAAATTCTATTCTTACATGAATTTAAGGAGTGTTAGATACTATCCATAATGTACTCCTAGTAAAAAATATCATATGTGGCCTTAATGATGTGAATAGGGACCATTGTTTTTCATAAAGGATCAATCTACCTTTTTGTCATTGCCTTACCTATACTATATTTTTTCAATATTTAACATAACATTTCACTACAGATTCTAACATTACATGTTTTCCAAGCATTGCTTGGATCATATTTTAATACAAAAATCATTTAGATTCCCCAAGATAATTTTCTATGGGTAAACTTACATTCTTCTCAAATTGTGATGCTTTTCAATCACCAAACTTGGTATCCTTCTATATAAACCATTCAACATATTTTTATTCCATTAGGAGACATCCATCCATCCAAAATTAATATGTAGTTTTATGATCGTTTTATCCTTATGCTAACAATTTTTCAAAGAGTGATTAATACTTTCACAAATTTTACATGGATGTAGGTTCCAACATCTAGTTGTCACATGCCCAGATCATCCATAATGACTGCAACACATCGTAGAACCTTCATTATACATTTCTATTTTCAAAAATTTAATTTCATTAGTTCTTTGTTGACCAATGTATCTAATACCTTTATTTTTTTACCTTATATGTGTTACTATGGGAATTTTGATACCTTTCTCATTCTTTCCCATTCCTTTACCATTGTATCCAACCCTTTTAGTATTTTAGAACCAATAAATTTAGTATGCTTTTGGAAGCACCTAAATTACTGCTTTAATCTCTATCATTATAATTCAAGCATCAAAAGTTTTCATCTCTACTTTGATTTCTATCATCATTATTCAAATATGATATCTCATCATCATAATGACCTTCCACACAAATTGAAGTGTCATTGTCACTATCTTTGATATAATCATTGTCACAATCAATTATGACAACAAGGCCTTTATCATGGCCACCACAACCATCTTCTATATTACCTTCATATTTACAAAAAATCTTCAAATTCCTTGTGTCACAAGTTGTATTTTGTCTTTGAACAAGGTCACATTAATTATCTACCATCAAGGGATTCAAATAATTTGTATCACAACTATTATCTATCCTTTGAATAATATTGTTTGTGTCACAAGTATCTTTCATCATGGGTTTGATATTTCTTATGTCACAAAAAGTATTTTCCATCAACAGCTTGTGCTTTAACCTTTCAATTATTTCCTCTTTTCTTTTATATTTTTCCTTAAGGACATTAAGAGTGACTAATGCCCTGTATGTTATCAATCCTACATCTATAGGTAGTATTAAAACATATTCATAGCAATCATTGAGAATAGAGTGTAAGTAGCATTGAAATATTGAGAAGTTTCCATATTTTTCTTCTTAAAAATTATTTGAAAATAATTTGTCGGTTATAATGGTATTTTAAGTTCAACTAGCTTCTCTTCACTAGCTTCTTGGAAATTAGTATCTTGTATCACATACTATGATTTTTAGCTCGTTTCTCTTCATCTATACTAACTGTTAGCTTTTGATGGTGTATGCCAAGGGAGAATACAATCACAGGATATAAAATATGTAAAAATGTAAGATGCTGAAATATGCTATTAATGGAAAGTGATGAAAATGATACAATGCAATATGGAGGAAATGAACACTCTAGAACTGATACTAAAGAACTACATTGTATCCATCACCAATCTATATGGTGATCTACACAACACACCTACTACTACCTACAATGATATCTAATCACTCACTATGAGACCCTTTATATAGAAATATGGATTGCTTGGCCAACACTCTACCTAGTTGTACAAGGGGACACCTTGCACATTTACAACTTGCACATAGACACTTGTGCATTTATTATATTACTTGAAGTAACTAGCTAACTACCCCCTAAAGTAATCTACTACTCTAGTTATGTACCAAGGGTGGTACATTTACATGACCCAAATGATGTAATATACTCTAACACCCCCCTGTATTACATTATTTGGGTATTGAAGACTTTAGTCTTCAATATGGATCTTCTTCTCTTGAATAGTCTTTGGCTTCAACTGGTTCTTCTTCTTTTGCAGTAGTCTTCATGTTATATCCATTGTTCCTTGTTGTTAAGCATCTTTGATGAACTAGAGATCTCATAATTTTACATGTTGCAAGTGGATCAGGGCAGCTCCATATTTCCTCCTTTGATTCTTTGTATAACCTGCTTCTTTGATCTTCACAAATGTTAAGCTTGAACTTATTGTTAGTGGATGCTTCTGAAATGAGATCTTGAAAGAAGCAATCTATTATGTGTAGTAATATTTCTTCATGACTTCTATAGTACTTATATTTATAGTAATAGAAGAAAGATAAATGGTTCTTTCCTCCACAATATTTACAAGGATGGAGGCTCTAGCAGTTCACCTTTTCATGACCAAATTGGTTGTAGTAAGTGCATAGTAAAGATATTCCAACTGCTTTGTTATCTATTTTAGGAATATCATGTTTATCTATCTCCTTGATGAGATACTTAAACCATATGTGGATAATTGAAGCAATTTCATTCTTACTTTGTTCATACATTTGTATGATATCTTTTTGTTCAATACTCTTTTCTTCTCCTATATCTTCATTAGTGCAATTATCACCAATTTCTTTTGTTGTCCCATTTGAAGATGTAACGGATGGATCTATCTTTCCATTATCAAAAATCCTTTTAAACTCTATTTATTCTTTCCTTATGTCTGTATCTTTCTCATTATTATCCATTGAATCATCAATCATGCTTCTAATCCAGATTGGTACTTTTCTTAAGCCTTTTATGATAGCATTATTCAAGATGTTAGTAGACATCCTTATGGCTCCCTAGTTAAGAGTATATGAATTAGTTTGATAAAACTATCCAAGTCTTAGTCCTTATTTTATCCTTAGTTAAGAGATGTGAACTAATTTGATAAAACCTTTCTTAGAATTAGGTTTTTTAGGCTTCCTTATATCTCCCTAATAATTAGAATATGCTTAGTTCACCTTCTAAGTTGATTTTGTAATGTTTTGAGAATAATCAACTTTTTAATTTTGCCTTATCTTTCCCAATGAAGTATGCTTTAATGGTTGGATTTCTTTTTGTCTCCTTAGAATGAGTATGAGATAATTTTTACCAATTAATTCCAACTCTATATGTAGGCAATTGATTTGCTTCTCTTTCCAATAGATTAATTTTCTAAATTCCAATTATATGTATATAGTTTGAAGTAGTATGCCTTATATCTCCCTACTTTTTGGAATATTAGAAAATAATGGTATTTGCAATTTAATAATGATTTAATCAAAGTTGACAACCTTATATCTCCTACTTGGTTAATTGCAAATATGAATATTCAATACCTTGAAATAAGCTTGCTTGATAATTACTAATGCTTGATAAGTTTATTCCAATGCAATAGTCTATATCACCTTATAACTCCGATTTTAATTAAAGCAAGTAAATTTAATCTTTACCTTAGTAAGGCTTGATGCTCTACGTATCCTTGAGTAGCTCCACGTACTTTGATGGTTGGTTGGTACGTATCTCCATATTGTATTAATGTTGCTTTGACCTTGCTGTCCAACGAAGGGCCTGCATGCTCTTTCTTCAAACTCTATGCTTCCACAATGCCTATTTTGGCTTGGTCTCCTCCTTAATGGGTGCTTATCACCATGAGAATTTAATGTTGGTTTATGACAGTCCTCACTACCTCCTTTGACTCTGATTTCAGCATGCTCTTACTTACTCGAACATTGTAATTTTGCTCCAATTTCACTTCACTTCTTTACCTTGGAGTTGAATGCTTATGTAGCTACGTGGCACATGTGCTTTGAGTAACATTTGAGGTAGATTTTAATTCTTCTTTGAGAGATATCCAAGTGGATTTTGAGCTCCAACGTGCATGGGCTTCTTTACATAATGCTTGAGGCTAGTTTCAATGCCTTCTTGAGTAACGCTCATGGCTGGAATTAATGCTTTCTCCAAGTGGCTTATGAGCTTCGATTATTGTAGGTGAAACTACTATAATGCTCCTTCCTATCAAATATGCTTCGTAACCCTCTTCAATCTAATATTCAAGCATTTTCTTATGAGATGAGCACTTCTTGTCAGTGGTGACAAATGGTAGATTGCATGTATTTTCCCTCCAATGCTTCTCTTCTTCTATATATTCCTCTTGCCAATGTAAATCTAATTGTTTCTTGTTCCTCAATGCTTCTTCCAAGCGAGTATGGGTTGGCTCTTGATTCGATGGAGGTCTTAGGAGCTTAGATATGGTTCTATGGTGGTCCAAGAGCTGATTTGAATGCTCCTTCGATGGACATCTTCTCCAAGAAAGAGCTTGGGTATTGCTTCTTTTGCTCTATGCTTTTGCTTTCAATATGTTGGTTTGAATGCTCCCTTTGCAATGTTCAATAGATGATAGCCAACGTAGATGGATAATGACCCTTTTGTGATATCTTATGCTTTATATTGGTTGTTGGGAATGCCTACTTTCATGGTTGTAAGGGTGTCTTTAGACATCGTAATGAGAGCTCTTTGTTAGCTCTTCTCTCTTGCTTCAGATAGTGCTCCTCTATGGCTGCTTGTATGATGTTCCTCACTTGTGGAGGATGTGTCCTTAAGACACTCAAATTCTATCCTCTTTCCTATGTAGGACAAGATGTTATGGTGTAAAATAATGTAAATAGATTTGTAATACAATACCTTGATTTTGCACCTTCTCTTTTACAAGCTTCTTTTGTTGGTTTTAATGGTGGCTTCTCTATACTGTTTCTTGTAGGCAAGGGTTGATTGATGTTGTCTTCTCTTCTAGACAACTCTCTCCTTCACTTGGTTAATCTAGTAATGAACCCAAGCTAATAATCATGTAGATAATATGCCCTTGAAGGAGTAATTTCTACACTAATATTTTACCTGTAATGAGCTCTTAGTGCACCTTGAATATGAGACTCACCAAGTCTCGATTTTTGGCTTCTATCACTGATTTAATGGTTGCCTTCTTCTTCTCCACTCCTTGGAGGAATTTTGATCATCTTGGTGGCTTCTATAGGCCACAATACCTTGCAGGTATTGAGTTCTGAATAGTGTCTTTAGACACTTTGATTATTTGCAGATTTTTGTGTCCTTGATATTTAACAATCAATACACAAAATAACCCTTTGAGAGTAACTAGTTTAATGAACAACTAGTATAGTGCAATGAACCAATAATATTTCTAACTTAATGCACTTTAATAATCTCACCTTATTGCTCCTATTAATAAGCTCTCAAAGTAGTTTCAAATGCACTAATGATCACTGCAAATTTCTTAATGTAGTCCTCTTCTCAATAATTAGATAATAGGAAGAATGTATCTAACTCCTATTAATGTGCAGGTAATGAACCTTAACAGAAACTATCTTCTGCACTTTCTTTGAGGACTTAAAATGCAACCTTCTATTTTGCAACTTCCAAATTCTAATAAGGTGCTTAATGAAGTTAAGTAGTAATCTGAATTAAGTGTTCAAGTAATGAACCTTTTGCACCTAAGTTGCTTACCTTTGATGATGAATATCTTGATGAGTTGATTCACCAAATTTCTTATCTAGAATGGTGGTTGCTCGTAGCTATGAATGCTTCTAGTCTACTGCTCTAAAATTGTAGTAGATGATTTCAACTTCTCCTTCAAGATCTGGCCTGGAACTCCAAAGTCTTGTAGCTAGTAATGCTATCTTGATTGCTGCCCTTTAGCAATCAATCTATTCACTGAAATGTTGTCCTTCTAGAACCCTTTCAGTATTTTACTATGAATCCAAAAAATCTCTATCTCTGAAATGTGCCTTCTTTAGCTATGAAGGGCAATCTCCAAATCTTCTTGGATTTGGTAGGTTTCTTCTATCTGAGTTCTTCTTCAACCTCTTTATCGGGTTCTGACTTCAAACAAGATTTTCTTCTCAAGAATCTGAAGGTCTTGAGGTCTTCACGAATCTTCTCTCTAAATTTTGACAAGTTGTTTGCCAAATCTTTCTCCTTTGGGCTTGTTGTCGGATGGCGATAATTGTCCCAATTCTTTCACTATCTTTTGTAGTGAATTTCTCCAATGAGTTCTCCTAGGAACTTCTTTGATGGCTTCTCCAATTTTTGCAATGAGGCTCTCCAAGCCTTCTCCTTGTTTCTCCTTGAGACCTCTCCAAGGTCTTTAGTCTTGTAGCTTCTCTGGTCTTCTTGATGAGACCTTTCCTTCAACCTTCAACTACGAAAGTGTTGGCAATGAGATCTTCTTCATGGATCTCTAGAACAGGACTTTTGATAGTCCTTCTCTATCTCTTCCAAGGATGGAAGTTCTTCAATGAGACCTTTGATGGGTCTCTTCAACTTCTTCTAGAGGAAGTCTTCAATCAACAAAGGAGATCACCAATCTCCTATCTTTCATGGACTCTTCTCTAGAGTCTTCTTCAGGTTCAAGGCTTCTATGGCCTTTTCTTCTGGATCAAGGCTTCTATGGCCTTTTCTTTACAATAAGGCTTCTATGATTTTTCTTATTAAATAAATATTTTGTGGCCTTTTATTTTGCAATAAGGCTTCTGTGGCCTTTTCTTCTACAATGTGCAGGTCTGCAATAGGGCTTCCTTCAGTTTCTTTTTTTGCAACAAGATATTAGTAAGATGATTCTAAATCTTGTCAATGATGAATCTTCACTAGTTGATTTGTCAATCTAGTGGAACGAATGTTGAGTCCTAGTCTTCATGAGTTTTCTATAACTTTGTGGAAAGACTCTAGCCAAATGCAATCTCAAAAATTCTAGAATTGAGATTTGCTTTTCCTCTCTATCTCTCTTGTGGCTCTTCCTAATCCTATTGATCTACCATGGCTCTGATACCACTATTAGCTTTTGATGGTGTATGCCAAGGGAGAATACAATCACAAGATATAAAATATGTAAAAATGTAAGATGCTAAAATATGCTATTAATGGAAAGTGATGAAAATGATACAATGCAATATGGAGGAAATGAACACTCCAGAACTGATACTAAAGAACTACATTGTATCCATCACCAATCTATATGGTGATCTACACAACACAACTACTACTACCTACAACGATATATAATCACTCACTATGAGGCCCTTTATATAGAAATATGGATTGCTTGGCCAACACTCTACCTAGCTGTACAAGGGGACACCTTGCACATTTACAACTTGCACATAGACACTTGTGCATTTATTATATTACTTGAAGTAACTAGCTAACTACCCCCTAAAGTAATCTACTACTCTAGTTATGTACCAAGGGTGGTACATTTACATGACCCAAATGATGTAATATACTCTAACATTAGATTTTGATGATACATATTCTTGAATATCAACTCTTTACTTCTTTTATCTTTCCCATGTTATACCAAATGTTAGTAAAGGTCCTCTTAAAAAGTGAATAACTTGACATAAATTAACTCAACACAATCTTAAATAACTTTTTATCTATATTACAATACCTAAAAATTGAATAACAAAAACTTTTAGTGTACCACTAACCTTTTTAAACCATCACACAGATAAAAATCTTCAATTTCACTTAATTCTCCTTCAACATAGATTTAGATGAGTATATATACGCGTATACTCATGTCTTGATTCTTGCTTTAAAATTATGAATGAAAGTTGTAAATAGGGTGAGCAAAAGATATTTATTTCTTCACTTGAAGACTTCAAGGAATACAATTGTTCAAAACATCTTCGAAATCAGCGTCTACTAAGAAATAGGTTTGAATGTTCCACTATCGTTTTTGTATTCCCTAATGGCATTGAAGCCCATGTGAAAATAAAGCCACTAGTTTGACATGAAAACACTAATGCTCTATTTAAATAATTGAGGAAATATAGTTAATAATTGAGGAAAACAATAGCATCTTTGCTAATTTATGGCATACGAATGCCAAGGTGAGTTGGGAATGAGATTATTAAACGACGTTGATGGGTCATTTTCAATTTTCAAATGGCAATAACTGCTTGGTATGTTTGACCTTTAAAAAATACAATATCTATTTGATATTTTGAGAAGCTTCAAGCCTTAATTTTAAAGGTCCAACTAAATGCTTCTTTTCATATGAATTTTTTTTACTAGATAAATTCAATAGAATCTCAACTGTTGATGAAATTAATTGGGGTAGTATATTACCAACCGGATCATTTCTTTAAAGTTAACTAAACGTTATTATTCATTATACTCCTTTACCTTAATATTAGTTTTATAAATTACTCCTTTACCTTAATCTTAGTTTTATAAATTGTTTTGTTCTAGCAAAAGTAATTAAAATCATTTTATTTTAAATAAAAATTTATAAAATTGATTTGTTATAAATTATTTAAAATATTATTAATTATCAAGGAGATTGTTTGTGCTAGGAGATAGATGAACATTATGGAATCTCTTTAGGATGATAACAAGTTCTACTTTGATACGATCCTAGGTATACATTTCCACTCAATGGATTATTTTTCTAAATTTTTTAAGTATGTCACAAGACAAAGAGACTAAAAAAGAAGTTCTTGTTGTCATACCCTCTATCATATCTGAAGAACAAAACTAGGTCTTGCTTAAACCCATTGATAGAGAGGAGCTAAAGAAAGTAATCTCCAGAATGACTATGGAAAAATGCTAGGTCCAAATGGCTTCCCAATTGAGTTTTTGTAGACCTTTAGGGATGGCTTGAAGGAGAATGTATTGGTTGTTACAAAGGAGTCCAGGTGTAATAATAAAATACTTCAAGAATTAAATTAGACATTCATTGTCTTAATTGCGAAATGCAAGGAGGGATGCATATTTTAGATTATAGACTTATCATCTTCTACAATATCATATACAAAATAATCACAAAGGTAATGGTTGAGTGGCTAAAACCTTTCCTAGACAATATTATCTCCTCAAAATAAGGGGGTTTTGTAGAGGGTAGGTAGATCTTGGATGGTGTGGTTCTAGCTCAAGAGGTAATTTACTCAACGTAAAAAATTGACAATAGAAGAATGCTCATAAAATTATATATGTCAAAGGCTTATGATAGGGTGGAGTGGAGCTTCATGTCAAGGATGATGGTAGGCTTTGGGTTATCTCAATATTGCATAGAATGGGTCATGAGCTACGTCTCTACTTTGATATACTTTGTGTTGATTAAAGGCCTTCCCTTGCAACCATTTAGAGCCATAGAGGCCTCAGTCAGGGATATCCTTTTTATCCTTATCTTTTTCTCATATTGGTTGAAGGCTTGGGTAAACATACCTTGAGTAGAAGACAACAAGGTTTGTTCACAAATATCAAGGTGGGTGAGGAGGTTTTGACTCACCTATAGCTTGTGGATGATATAGGATTGATAAGAGTTGCTTACCTCCAAGAAGCAAGAATGACCAGATATACTCTTAATGTTTATCTTAGCACCACAAACCAAGTCATCAATGATAAGGAATCCAAAGTGGTTCCAAAGTGGTCTTCTTCAATTTTGACCAAAGGCTTTAGGAAAAATTTTAGAGATCTTGGAATTCATGAGGACTTATCTCCCAATGGTCTACTTGGATGTCCCTCTACATTTAAAAAAATGAAATATAGTTGTTTGGAGGAATATTTTGGACCATATAAAAGAATAAATTAACCATTGGTCTCACAAATGGTTAACCTTTGGGGGTAGATTAAAATTTTTGCAATTGGTCATTCAAGCCATTCCAATAAACAAGTTTTCTATAATTGCTACCCCACATACCATATAGAAAGGGTTGGACAAGATGATCCAAAAAAAAAATAGGGAGGAGCAAAAGGATAGAGGAAATGGGCATTGGCAGGTTGGCAAAAAGTAAGTCAACCAAAGGCTAAGGGAGGTTTGGTTCTAAGGATATTAGAGCTAAATAATAATTTTTTGGCTAGAAATATTTACTAGAGGTGGATCTCCTAGCCAACTTCTTTATTCAATAGAGTTTTAACTAGTAAATATTTGGAATAGATGAATATGAATGAGGTGAGTCATTTCCCTTTGGATGGTAATGAATATATTATTTTTAAAAGTGGGGATAGGGAAGAAGACACCATTTTGGAAATATTCATGGAATCAATACCCCTTATCATTGCTAAATTTATAAAATTACAACTATTAAAAACAACAATGGAAAATAGGGGTTGGATCAAGATTAAAAGTTATTTCAACACTAGTCAATTGGAGGATTATACATTTAAGAAACTTAAGAAGTTAGACAAGTGGTCAATTCCAATCCCTATAGAATTGTCACCCATAATGACTAAAATCTTGGCAGAAATATTTATCACATGTAGGAATGAGGAGGATGAATTAGCTTGGGGATATGGAATATTTAGAGTCTACATGTTGAAGGTTAGATATGAAAATATCATTTAAGAACCTCGTCCTCATGTATACCAGGTTGAATATTAGAGAAATATTTGGTAGTGCAAGGGTTGGTCGAAAGTAAACTTCTTTGGTTGTTAGTTCATGCACAATGGAATTCTTACTTTGATAATATAAGATATGGGGAAATAATTAGCCCATACTAGTGTGTTTTATGCTACAAAAACAAGGAACAATCAGACCACATAATATTTAAGTGCTCATTCATGCGCCAAATTTGAGAGAGGTGGTATTTAGCTTATAAAATCCAATCCAATAGTTATTTGAATTGGATTAATATTTTGGAGAGATGGAAGAGTGGCATATTTAAATCTAAAGCTCTTCATATCAACTAGAAGCTTGGATTAAATTTTATTTGGTGGTAATTATGGCTAGAGATAAATGATAAAAAATTTAGATAAATATTTTCATTCTTGGATGGCGTTTAACAAAAGAAGCAGAGTAATAGAAACTATGGTAGTATATGCTAAAGAGGAAACTTAGGCTAATATAGGGGCAATGGAGAAGAAATTTGAAGTGAAGGAGGGGAAGGACAAAGCTAGTTGGAAAATACCCCTAGAAAAATAGATTAAAACTAATATTTATGGAGCTACAAAAGGCAATTTGGGTAGAGCTAGAATTGGAGTGGTTTGTAGGAATAATGTAGGGACAATGATCTATTGGGAATTATATAGCCTAGGAAAGACTATGAAAAATGAAGTAGAATCCTTAGCTATCAATTTTTCTTCTATATAGGTAGTAAGACAAGGTTATAGGAGGATAATCATAGAAATAGATTCTCAAATCTTGGTAGGAGCTCTAGATTGCACAAGAAACTTTTATTTGGATACATAGAGGACCATTTTCACTTGTTATTGAACCATCAATCCTGAGAATTTCCCTAATTTTTCTAGAAATTTTGTGTCTGATCATTGATGCATGAAAAATTTAGTGTTGGGGTCCCCTTATTTTAACCATAATGCTCTAGATTTTTGCCTCTAGAAGATTTCTTCCTCAGATAGAATATTGTGGAATTCAACAAGAATATTTTGTTCATCCTACCTAAGACTTGGGTCTAGATTCCCATTTTGAGTACTAGATTCAATATTCATCAGTTTTTCAAAATTTCGCTACTTGTCCTGGAAAATATTTCGAATAACTTCTTTATTCCACTGCTTTAACTTGAGCTTTATAAAGTGAAGTTTATTTTCTAATTGGGTTAAAGGAATCCCTGAGAAAATTTATTTCCACCAATTAGAGATGCAGGTTCGAATATCAAGGTGTTAAAGCCACATTGAATCGAATTTGAAAGGCGTTTTGAACTAGAGAGTTGACTGCAAACCTTCAAATATTAGAGGGTTGAGATCCGATCATATTTTAGGGAGAGATGTCAGATTAGCATCACTAAGAAATTGAATAACTTATTTAAACAATAAAAACCTATCAAGTCTCATCTAGATGATTTGACTACCATATCTCTTATTGCTCCAAGTATACTTCAAACCTTTTAAATGAACATCCATTAATTCGTTCAAATCAACAAAATATGCAAAATATTCAAAATATATGGAAGTGAATGGAGCTCCCCCATGCTTGTCAAAAGGATAGATAAGGCTGTTGAAATCACCAATAAGTATCCAAGGTTCATTTTGAAATTTGCTCCTCATTTAGTTTAGTGTGGCACAAAGGGCACGACAGCTAGTAATGTTGTTAGGAGCATAAATATTTGAGAGAATCCACTGGTGTTTGGAGTCTTTATTAAAGAATAGAATTTTGATGATTCTTTATAAAATGGATATAAGTCTACCCTCAATAATGTTTGGATACCACATGCACAAAATTCCACCTAAAGAGCCATTGGCAGGACTAAAAACATATTCACTATTTTTCCATAAGAATGTACCAATCATTTCACTATTCTCAATATCAATTTTTCTTTCTTGGATTGAAATGATGATATGCTTCATATTTTTCCTCATGGATATAACCAACCTCTATTTGGTTACTCCATTGATACCTCTAACATTCCATGAGAGGATATTCATCTATAATGTTTGGAAGATTTATTTCCCACACCTTTACCATGAGATGAAAGTGGTTTGGATATTTTTCCCTCCTCTGTAAAATTAGTGCCTATTTTATCTAATAGATATGAAATAATAGTAGGTTGAAATCCATTAGTAATGTCCAAATTAGTTTCTTTATTCCTTCTCTCTTGATTTTATGGTCTGCCCTTTTTCTTAACATTGCCAACATCGGTAGTATTTTTTTCCCTTGGTGTCTTATAGCATGTTTAAGAGGAATGAGAAGTTTCTCTAGAATAGGGTAATGTGAGTCATAGTGGAGGAGGAATTTGATAGGAAATTATAATATTCATAGGGTATAAGGATTGGGTTGAATTTTGGAAAAAAATTGGCTAGAGGTAGGAAAGAAGTCCTAGACCTAGTGGGGGATTGGGGAACATAGCAAAGGTGAATAGATAAATCAGTGAGATTATAGTGAACAATTTTTATTGTGGCAAGATATAAAGTTTCAAGGTCAACAAGGGTATCTTCAAGATTCATATCTTGACCATTTAAATGCATGAAATTATTAGGCTTTACGAAAAGAGAACTTACCTAGTATTCAGACTGTGAGGCCTAGTTTTGAGAGACATATTGCTTACCTTTGTCGATCTAATTCTTTCTCTAGAATATTTGTCGGTTAATCGTTCCCTTGTCCATTCTTATCATGATTTGCATCCTTCTTTAAATACTTCTTTAGAGTGGGACACTGAGCATGAATATCACTCTATTTTGACATTCAATTCAAAAAGCAAGTTTTTTTTCATACTCGATAGATTGATGCCTTATGTAAGATCCTGAAATAATATCTACGTAAGTCAGTAGTTGAGAATCCATATTTGCAATGATGAAGATGCAAGTGTAAGTAAGGTGACTTCTTGCTTTGGTTGTTGAATCAATGGCAACAAGGTCACCAATGGTTTGAGCTATACCTTTGAGAATTCTAGGATAACAGAACTACGATGGGAAGCTTGGAAGCTTGACCCAAATAGGCGTTGAGCTTATACTTTGTGTTTCTAGGTCAAATATTCAACCCATTTCTTCAAGAATAATATTCTTCTACCAAAGAACCATGGACATCTAGTGAGGATTCTACTTGATTCTTAAGGTCAAAGAAGAGGTATTGACTAAAGAACATCTTGAAGCCTTTTCTTGGAAGCCTCCAAATCACTTAAAATCTAGTGTAACTATCAAAAATCCATCTATATCTTCCAAAAATTTGGGTCAAATATTAGGATTTGTTCAAGTGCTATAGTTTCACTAATTAGGATGAGTAACAAGGTATTTATGGTTTATCTTATACAATGTGAACCCTAACACTATAATAGCCTCATGAACTAATACCACGAGTGTGTAGAGATCAAAAAATTCTATGATTTGAAAACAGACCAAAATGCTTTTGTATGTAAATATGATGGTCTTCAAAATATTTTTTCAATGGACCGTAAAAATATAAAAATTAAAGGCTCTAACCTTAGAGTTGTAAGCACCCATAGAAATCTAATTCACTAGAATGATCCAACCACTTTTTTACTTTATATCCTTTTATTAGCTTAATCACTAACACAAGCATGATTTAATTATTTGAGTTAGTTTAAGTATGCAAGCATTGGGTAGATGTGGCACGAAATTAGGCATCAACTTCCATGTGGGAAAGAACCTCTAATATAATTGAAAAGTTATATAAAGACATAAAATGGATTTGAATTTAAGGTCTATTTGGTGCTAAACACAATGCCCTATCCAACTCCTCATCACCACACTTGAGAGGGAAAACTTTTTACCACATATAGGGATCCTTATTTTTTAATTATTGCAATAAAACATGGTACCTATGATTTGAACCAAAGACCTTGCATCCTAAAAACCATCCTGTTGGTTGTCCGTCTATAATGCAAAATAATGTTGAAGGGACTTGGACTCATGTAGATGATGAGAAACTATAATACCTACATAGGGTATGAGAATGATTTGATCTCTACCATGGCCCAATGTGTAGACTAAACCATAGTGCCACAATAATTTTTAGGTATTAGCATAGAAACCCAAAAGAGAAGTTTACATTTCATGAACTCCCATGGTTTACTAAAAAAAATTTCCTACGAAGAAAACTTGGGATGGCAACAAAGTGTCTTTAGCTTTGTCCTCTTGGCTAAAATGGTTGCTCTATGGGATGGGTTGAGGCATGTACCATCCTAGTGAATAATGGAATAGTGTACCTCAAATTCAATACATATCAAGACAAAGTTAGGATGGAAAAGTAGCATTTTAATATTCAAAATTTGTTGAGAAGCTTCTTATATAATGGAAAATAATAGAATTATTCTTCAAAGGATAATTTTGAAATAAAAAGCTAGGTATTTCTAACATATTTTCGAGTAGATGATTCTAAATAGGGAATCTCAAAAAATATATTTGCGTAAAATCATCCTAAGGTTCAAAAAACAAATTAAGGCACTCAACTATTTTTCTATGTGACCAAGCAATACAACTCCACACTCACTCTGATACCATGTTGGAATTCATAATATTGTCTAGAAATGAATAAAAGTAAGAGCTTTACTTAAATATTATACAAGAAGGAAAATAATAAAAGAGGTAGGCATAATAAATAACCACTATTTGTAGATAATATTACACAATACTTTGATAGTTTAAATGAGGAGTGTGAGCGGGGTCTTTTTAGCAATACCAAAACACCAATTACATCATAAATTATATCCTAAGCCAATATAACAAGAGGGATTTAAGTTAATGTCAAAAATAAGTTTTAACCATAACAAGGTTAACCACAACACATAGAGATTACATAATAAAGTATTACAAAATAGTTAATACAATGTATAATGAAATTTCCTTAGTCCTGTCGAATACATCATACAATGTTGGCTCTTGGTCATGAATCTGATTATAAATTCAACACTAATACTATTGATATTTTCTCTACACAAGTTATTCCATGCATGTCATTGAAGAACACAAGCTTATACTAAGAGGGGGGTGAATAGGATAAGATCAAATTTTACTTTTATTTCCCAAACAATATTATCCAATATTATCAATGGCAATATCAATAGCAATAATAAAAGCAATTCATAAATCATCACACACAAGAGAGACATAAATTTAATGTGGTTCATCCAATGTGGGCTACTCCATGGAGAAAATTTTCCTCTAAATTTTCTCAAAAAATCTCTTTGGGAATCAATTCCCTATTACAATGTTTATGGACCTCTATCCAAAGGAGACACCAATCCCTTGTGCTATAATTTGTGGATATCTCTCCATAGGAGAACTCTTTCCCCTTTTCTTTTGTTCGTGGAACTTGATTCATGAGAACTCTATCTCGTCAAATAGTTCATGGACCTCTCTCCACAAAAGAACTTTATCTCCCCAAATGGTTCATGAATTTCACTCCATAGGAGAACTCTTTCCCCTTGATCTGTTTCATGGATCTCTCTCCATAGGAGAACTCTTTCCCCTTTCTTTGGTTCATGAATCTCTCTCCACTATATAAATATATTCCCTTGCTCTGGTTCATGGATTTCTCTCCACAGGAGAACTCTATCTCCTTTTATTTGGCTAGTGATCTTCTAGAAGACTTTTACCCCCACTACTCTGGCTTGTGGATATCTCTCTATAGGAGAAATTTGTCCCTACACTGGATGATGGATCTTTATCCACTAGAGACTATTATCCTCTCTTTTGTATCACCTCCAAATATTTCTCTCAACTCTATCTCAAATATGCACCGAACTATGTCCCAAGTCTAGCATAAATTTGCTCTAACTCTGCTCACAAATATGCACCAAATTCTATCTCAAATTTACCATAAAACTATGTCCCAAGTCTAGCATAAATATGCTCTACCTCTTCTTACAAATCTACACAAAATTTTGTGTCAAATCTATCACAAAACTCTATCCCAGGTCTAGCACAAATCTACTCTAACTCTACTCACAAATATGCTTTAAATATTTCCAAACTTTGCACACAAACAAAGCTTATATATTTTTCAAAAATGCTTTCTTCAAATAGATATATTCTACTCAGAATTCATTTAACCTCTAGAACATATAGAGAATGATATGCACTTGCAAATATCTCAATATTTTCTACTCAATCATTAAGTATGTCGCTTTCACATGTCTCACATTTATTGCTCTTTTAAAGGTAGATCTAGTCTAGAACATGACACTTATCTTCCTGATGCACAAACTTGCTTTTACAAATCTGATTTCTAATGTTTGCACATTCACTTTCAATATCACTCAAAACCAATGCCCAAAAGCTTCAAATAATCATTCAAACAATGAAGCACAATTTTCTCATAAACCCTAACATAGGTGTTTCCACTTTCTTTCAACAAAGATGCATAATGTAGGTCTCAAAACCTAACTCAAATATTTCCAACAATGCTTATCAAAAAATCCTTTTCACTCCACCTTATGTTCCAAAACATTCACTTCAACAAAACACTTTAAACTAGGAATAATGTGCCCATACCTCTTAATTGCTCTTGTGGATATATGTCTTCAAAACTTGTCTCACAAATAACTAATTTTTCTAATGCCACTTCAAGGGTTAGATTGCAAGATACTTCCTCAAAACATCCACATGAATTTTCACCTCAAAAGATATTTTCACAATGCAAGAGGTACAATAAAATTTTCAAACCACTTTTACACCTTATTACTCCTAATATTGCAAATTAATTTTCAACCCAACAAAGATCACAAATTACACAAGAAAATTTTTCATTTACACCTTATACCTCCTACTTGACATTAATGCACTTCCAAAGAGATAATTAAATCATCACTTTATTTTATACCCCAAGGCACTAGCAAAAACACCACATAATATTTTATCCAAAATTCAAACCACATTCATAACCCTTTTATTTAAAAAATAAAAGCAAAAACAATACCCCTTATATCTCCCTAGACAAGTGCGCATACCTTAGAACCTTAGACTTTGCATAATTTAATTTTCAAAAAATTAATCCCTTTGTTGTCACCTACCACCGTGATTCTAACTCGTGCTACCTATTGGCCCACACCCTAGCCATGGCTAGGCCACCGCGTGGGCTAGCCACCCACACAAACACTAAAGGCACGCACTATACCTTATCCTTAACCTCCACCATGCAAAATAAAAAACTTCAAACCAAAACCTTATCACCTGCCTCCACCGCATCTCGAACACGAGACTTATCTGCTACCACGCCCTAGCACCATGGACACTACCATCTAGGCTACCTACCTGAATGGGATAGAAATTTGGAGCCCCTACTCCTTGTCCTTTACTTTGCCTCAATTTCAAAAAACTGATGTCTTCTTCCTCTCCACCATGAAACGAACGATGATATTTTGGGTGCATGAATTTCTCAATATTCAAACCAAACATTAACCACCTTAACATGCAATATTTATATGCCATAGTTGGCATTGACTTTGACATCGATGCTCGAATTGCAAACCTTTGGCACCAATAAAATATTATATTTTAATTATAATAATTTAAATCCAAGGGATTTAAATATTATAATTTCTCTTAGGGCATTTTCTTAGGTTAAAAATTTTGCCACCATAGTTAATCAATTTAACCTTTTTCTTTTGCAAAATTACCACCAAGGTAAATCAACTTGACCCTTTTATTTTTTCAATACCATCATGGAGAAGGCTTTTCTTTCTTCTTGCTACCTCATGCCTCATGTGCCCTTTGAAGAATATTATCACAAACATTACCATCAACTTAGGACATCAAACCTTTTGACATCAATGACAACACAACATGCTCAAATTTCCAACAATCTCCCCCTTTGTCATTGATGGCAACCCTTTTCTAAAAATTCCTTTTTCCAAACCATTTGATTCCAAATTTTCTCCTCCTAACTGAATGCTCTCCACCTTACTCAAATATCTCCCCCTTTGACATCAATGGCAAAGGGACTCCTTTGGGGCTAAATATAAGACTCTTAGCTCATTCCCCTCCCCACCTCCTCTCCTTGAGGTGATTAATTTTGGGGTGGGAGTATTTCTACTCCTAGCATACAATGCTCTTTTTCTTTGTCAACTTTCTTTCTCAACATACCCTTTTGATCCTTTTGAGTGTCCCTGTTCTTGCTTGTCTCTGGAAGCTCTGGAAACTCTGTTCTACACCACTTGGCCTTATGCCCTATATTATTGCACTTGTAACACTTAATGTTGTAGTTCTTGGAAGGTGTAAATATCTTGAAGTTCCTCCTGGTGAAGCCATACTCATTTTTGTTATGAACCCTGCAGTGGATTGCTTTATGACCAAATCGATTACAAGAGTAGCAATACCCTTGAAAGAGATGTCCATATTTGAAACTCCTCTTAGAAAAACTATACTCCTTTCCATGAGTCCTCTAATGCATAGCCTTGTGACCAAAATGATTACATGAAAAACAACGTCCTTTGAATAAATCTTATCTTGAGCCCACTGGTCTCTTAGTCCTTTGCCTTCTTTGTGATGATCCTTATATCTTTTTTGTGCATTGTTTCCTTTCTTAGTGAATCTTCTATTATTCAACTTATCCTCATAAGTCTCAATTTCTTCTTCACTCTCTTCCTCTAAAACTTCCTCTTATTTTGAGCTTGAGCTTGACCCTTCTTCTTGTTTCCCTTGTCCTTCTTCAAAACCAAGTCCTGTTTTGATAGATGAAGATCTTTGTGCATTGATAATCTTATCCAAAGTTTTTGAAATTTTCCCAAACTTGTGTAGCTTGTCCTTAGAATATTTCACTTCCATCCTTAGTGAAACTACCTCATGTTCTAATATTTCACATTCTAACTCTTTTACCTCTAACTTTTCACTCATGACCTCTTTAATTTTCCTTGCCTTAGCTTTTGAGTTTGTCAGATCTTGTATAAGCTTTTCTTTTTCTTCCTCACATTCTTGAACTTGAGTCTTTAGTCTTGAATTATGCTTTCTAACCTTTTTCAATTCTCTAAGAGCAGCAATAAGTTCTACTTCTAGATCTACTGTGCCTTCCTCTTCATTTTCTAAATCTTTTTCTACTTCTTGGTCTTCAAGAGCATCTTCATACTTTTCAACTTTATCTTCAACGTGAGCATTTTCTTCTTCTTCTATTGCCAAAAATAGAATCTCTTCTTCTTCACTATCTGAGGGTCTTCCATCACTATCACTTGAAGCCTTCTCTCCCTTGTTAACATAGAAACTCTTCTTGTGCCTTTGAAAGAACTTATTTTCATGCTTGCCTTGACCATACCTATTTTTCTTTTCATACCTAGATTTTCCTCCTTCCTTTTTCTTATGATCCTATTTCTCTTCACTGCTACTACTTCCATATTTTGGACAATTAGATGCATAGTGACCAAAATTACCATAGTTAAAACATTTCACTATTTTCATACCTTTGTGCTTTCTTGAGTCCTTCTTGTTTCTTCTACCATAGTTAGCTTCTTCATCACTTGACTCACCACTTGATTCTGGTTTCTCATATTTTATCTTCTTTGATGATTTGAAAGCTACCTCTTTCTTGGAGTTGGGATCCTTTACTATTCTCATCTCATAAGCTATGAGGATTCCATGTAACTCATCCATAGTCAATTTTTCAATATCTCTCATATCTTCTATAGCTAAAACTTTTCCATCATACCTCATAGGAAGTGACCTTAATACTTTCTGAGCAACATTGGAGTCTTCAATTTTGAATCCAAGTCCACGCATGGTATTTACAACATCATCCACATGAAGCAAGTATGTAGCAATATCTTCCTCATCTTCCATCTTCAAATCTTCAAACCTTTTCTTGTGGTTTTGTAGTTTTGCCATCTTGACCTTTTTATCTCCCTCATAGGTTTACTTCAATTTTTCCCATATCTCTTTTGCTTATTTGCAATGCATAACTTTCACAAATTTTTTCTTCACATAATCCACTCAAGATTCCATTCATAGCCTTGGCATTATTCACATGCAATATCTTACCATATTTATCTATGGGAGGAGTAGCTGTAGGTGTGAACCCATCCTCAATGGATTGCCATGTCTCATATCCTTGTGCCATCAAGTAAGTCTTCATTCTTATGCTCCAGAAAGCATAATTTTTCCCATCAAACAATGGTGCCTTATTTGATGAAGATCCATTCTGATATGCCATCTGTGTTCCTGTACTATCTTCCTTCAAGCTGTTAGACTCTTATGAAGGAACCCACTCTGATACCAATTGAAGAACATAGGCTTATACTAAGAGGGGGGGTGAACAGTATAAGATCAACTTTTACTTTTCTTTACCAAATAATATTATCCAATATTATCAATGGCAATATCAATAGCAATAATCAAAGCAATGCAAAAATCATCACACACAAGAGAGACACAAATTTAACATGGTTCACCCAATGTGGGCTACTCCACGGAGAAAATATTTCCTCTAAATTTTCTCAACAAATCTCTTTGGGAATCAATTCCCTATTACAATTTTTATGGACCTCTTTCCAAAGGAGACACCAATCCCCTATGCTCTGATTTGTGGATCTCTCTCCACAGGAGAACTCTTTCTCATTTTCTCTGGTTCGTGGAACTTGATCTAGGAGAACTCTATCTCCTCAACTAGTTCATGGATCTCTCTCCATAGAAGAACTCTATCTCCCCATATGGTTCATGGATCTCACTCCATAGGAGAACTCTTTCCCCTTGCTCTAGTTCGTGGATATCTCTCCACAGGATAAATCTTTCCCCTTACTTTGGTTCGTGGATATCTCTCCATAGGAGAACTCTATCCCCTCTTTGGTCGGACCGATCATCCTTTACTCTGGCTAGTGATATTCTAGGAGAATTCTACCCCCGCTTCCCTATCTTGTGGATCTCTCTCCACAGGATCTCTCTCCATAGGAGAACTCTATCCCCACTGCACTGTATTATGGATTTCTATCCACTGGAGATTACTGTCCTCTTTGCTCTATCACCTCCAAATATTACTCTCAACTCTATCTCAAATCTGCACCAAACTCTATCCCAAGTCTAGCATAAATTTGCTCTAACTCTGCTCACAAATCTGCACCAAAATCTATCTCAAATCTGCCATAAAACTCTATCCCAAGTATAGCAAAAAAATTCTCTAACTCTGCTCACAAATCTACACCAAATTATGTCTCAAATATGCCATAAAAATCTATCCTCAAGCCTTGTCAAAAGACTTGCTCTAACTCCTTCAAGCCTTCTCAAAAGACTTGCTCCAAATCTACTCAAGCCTTCTCAAAAGACTTGCTACAAAACTCTAAAGCCTTCTCAAAAGACTTGCTCAAATCTACCCTTAATGCTGCTCACAAAACCTACTTTAAATATTTCCAAACCTTGCACACAAACAAAGCTTATATATTTTTCAAAAATTCTTTCTTCAAACAGATATATTCTACTCATAATTCATTTAACCTCTGGAACATATAGAGAATGATATGCACTTGCAAATAGCTCAATATGTTCTACTCAATCATTAATTCTATTGCTTTCACATGTCTCACATTTATTGCTCTTTTAAAGGTAGATCTAGTCTAGCACATGACACTTATCTTCTTGATGCACACACTTGCTTTCACAAATCTGATTTCTAATGTTTGCACATTCACTTTCAATATCACTCAAAACCAATGCCCAAAAGCTTCACACAATCATTCAAACAATGAAGCACAATTTTCTCACAAACCCTAACATAGGTGCTTCCACTTTCTTTCAAAAAAGATGCATAATGTAGGTCTCAAAACCTAACTCAAATATTTTCAACAATGCTTATCAAACAATCCTTTTCACTCCACCTTATGTTCCAAAACCTTCACTTCAACAAAACACCTCAAAGAAGGAAAAATATGCCCATACCTCTTATTTGTCTTGATGAAGATATGTCTTTAAAACATGTCTCACAAACAACTAATCCTTCTTGTGCCACTTCAAGGGTTAGATAGCAAGATTCTTTCTAAAAATATCCACATGAATTTTCCCCAAAATGTTTGAAAAATTCAAAAAAGGGGCTCCGGCCCCTTTTTTTAAAAAAAAAATTAAAAAAAAAAAACCACACAAAAATTATTTTTAGAATGCAAAAGGTACAATAAAATATCAAATCATTTTAGCACCTTATTACTCCTAATCTTGCAAATTAATTTTCAACCCAACAAAGATCACAAATTACACAAGAAAATTTTTCATTTACACCTTATACCTCCTACTTGACATTAATGCACTTCCAAAGAGATAATTAAATCATCACTTTATTTTATACCCCAAGGCACTAACAAAAACACCACATAATATTTTATCCAAAAGTCAAACCACATTCATAACCCTTTTATTTAAAAAATAAAAGCAAAAACAATACCCCTTATATCTCCCTAGACAAGTGTGCATACCTTAGAACCTTAGAATTTGCATAATTTAATTTTCAAAAAATTAATCCCTTTGCTATCACCTGCCACCGTGATTCAAACCCACATTGCCTATTGACCTGTACCCTATCCATGGCTAGGCCACCACATGGGCTAGCCACCCACATGAATACTAAAGGTATGCACTATACCTTATCCTTAACCTATGTCATGCAAAACAAAAAACTTCAAATCAAAACCTTATCACCTACCTCCATCGTGTCTCAAACACGAGACCTGTCTACTGCCATGCCCTAGCACCATGGTGATTGTCATCTGGGCTACCTTGACTAGATGGGATAGAAATTCAGAGCCCCTACTCCTTTTCCTTTACTCTACCTCAATTTTGATAAAACTAACGTCTTCTTCCTCTCCGTCGCACGATGATCTTTTGGGTGCACGAATTTCTCAATCTTCAAACCTTCATTAACCACCTTAACATGTAATATTTATATGCCATAGTTGGCATTGACTTTGACGTCGATGCTTGAATTGCAAACCTTTGGCACCAATAAAATATTATATTTTAATTATAATAATTTAAATCCAAGGGATTTAAATATTATAATTTCTCTTAGGGCCTTTTCTTAGGTTAAAACTTTTGCCACCATAGTTAATCAATTTAACCTTTTTCTTTTGCAAAATTACCACCAAGGTAAATCAACTTGACCCTTTTATTTTTTCAATACCATCATGGAGAAGGCTTTTCTTTCTTCTTGTTTCCTCATGCCTCATGTTCCCTTTGAATAATATTCTCACAAACATTACCATCAACTTAGGATATCAAACCTTTTGACATCAATGACAACACAACATGCTCAAATTTCCAACAGTCATCACCTCTATAATTGACTACTCCAAATTTTCATTACTAATTTGTATGTTCTATGAGGAATATATCACTATATACAATTGTAACCACAATTCATATCATAAGCAGTAAATATAAAATTGCATAAGTTCCTTAATATAAATAATTATACACTAAAAATTTTGATATGATTCCAATATGTATCAAGTTTTTTTCTCAAATTTATCAAAGATATTGATATGTATGGACCATGCTAAAAATTACTTGGTACTAGTGGCTTTCTATTTGTAGCATAATTTATTTTCTTTATAATAGTTCCAAAAATCATGCATATCATGGTCTATAGGACATGATAAATAGGGCGTAAGTGATTCAAAAGTACCCAACCTATATTTTTTTTTCTTTAATGGGTAGTTTACAATGTAAACCATTACATGTAAGTGACACTGATGAAGAACCAATTGTACATTTTCATATGGTCTAGCTGAGGCAAATTAGTTGGTATTCCATAAAAAATGTTAAGCCTTTAAGATAGAGGTATGTCTAGAATAAATTTTAGAAATATAAACATTATTGATATGTTGTACATGTAACCATGTCTAATATTTTAAAGGGATATATTCTAGATAAGTGAAAGATTCATTAATATATTATCAAGGATCTAATATTGAACAAGTTGTATTACTGGTTTATTTGTAATGGATAGTTTAAATCATTCTTGATATAACACATGTCCTTTCACCTATAAAGAGTTGGGTCCCCAAAATATCTATGAATTTCTTGATAACTTTGGATTGAATATTTTTATTTGAGTCTTCACTTCAAACCAATATGGGTCCATCCTGCCTAACTCGTTAGTTCAACCATATATTAGAGGTTGTGAAGCTTACTCCATTTCTAATAAAGTCACATTTCCAATAAATATTTGCAATTATTTTTTACTTTTCTTACCAATTCCTATATATTAAAATAGATTCATTTCACTTAATATTTGTTATATTTAGGATGTTATCATCTAATTCTACTTCTATCCAAGCACCAACACTATTCACTTTTTTAACTTGAAAGGTAACTAGTAGTTTGTTAGGATTCTATCCTAATATTAATTAATTAATAATGATAATAATAATAATAATAATAATAATATAATTTATCCTAAGGTTATAATAATAAAATAATATAATAATTAATTATTATATTATTATAATTTTAGGGTTAGGAAGCATTGCAACCTTTCACTTATAACCCTAGAGTGGGTATAAAACCCTATACACTTATATTATTTGAAATATCCATGAAATATATAATATATGATTATAAAATCATTGAAGGGACTTCCCGACAATTCAAAAGCGATTCATTTAGATTTAGGTTTATTTATTTATTTATCAATTATTTGTGCTAGGAACCCTAGGTTCCTACCATTTGGTATCAGAGCCTTATGGATCCAACCATATTGGTCAAGGAAATGAAAAATGACATTGCAAAAATTAGAAGAATGATTGAACAAAAACAAAAAAAACAAATGGAACATTCTGATCGTATTATACAATATTTAATGGAAATGCAAGAGGAGACCCTAGCCATGGAATATCAGGTAGAGGAGGAAGAACTTGTAGCCATGAAATCCCAATTGGTACCTATTGCACTTCTCGAAAATAAAAAATATATTTTAAACCATCAAGATATCAAGAACCTTGCCCCCAATCCGGTTCATTCCTTGGCGGATGACAAACCAAAGCAAGTTGACCACCGCCCTCTCCATATATTAAACCATAAATTTTTATTAATTTCATGGACATAGTCGGGACAGACCTCTCTACTAAAATCAAGGAAAAGAAATAGAAATTTTGCTTTAAAAGTAACCATTTCTCAAATAGAAACTTCCATGAAATAGTCTGTCGATTATGACATCAATAGAAAAATGATATTATAGAAGGTGTCTCTTCTCAACTTGATGGATTACACTGCAAGGCTACTCTCTGATGCATGTCCACCTCCATGGCCTCCACCATAAGAAAATCTTAATCCATCAAACCATACTTTAATTGTTTCTTTGTACCCTACAATGATGGCGGTGGTGAAAGCTCTTTGTCTTCATTTCAAACGACACATGATGTATTGAGGATGTAAATGGGAAGCCTTTTAGTAGCGTAAGTGTTTAAATCAAAGAAAAAAAACATTATAGTGCTTGATAAAAATAAAAAATATAGCTAGAAGAGCTCAAAATAGGCATCTCAAACAACCCTAAACAACAATTATGGTGTGGAAAACAAGAGGAAGGAGTAAGTTTTCAAATAAGGACAACCAGATACTGAGGAATAAATTTATTCTCTATTTTGTTGTAAACTTCCAAAAAAATGATCCTTTGCACAACCATAAACCTTTATATACCGTAACAAATATTATAATATTAAACTTGACAAGATAAATCATATAAAACAACATTGCTCTAAGTCTGGTGCAATTAAATAATTATGGTACGAGGCATCTTACTTCGGTGCTCGTCCATTTTCTCCTATGAAACAAACATAATAAGCAGATTAAAAACGATCGCTTTGGCATAGAGAGCAATTTCAACATGCTCTGGAAAAGAAAGCATTAGCAAACACGTTGAAATAGTTACTGGAATATGCCACATCATAAGTCACACTAAAATTTGTGAGACTTTCACTAATAGGACATCTGACTATTCATGGTCTCTTTTCGTTCTATAAATACTTTGGATTGGGATTGGCACATTCAACAACTACAACACTAGAACATATCTCTAGTGTTTCATAGCTATCCATTGCTTTTACAGTGAGAGATATAGATATTATATTATGTTGAAATTTAGAGATATCTGCCTTATGTCCACCATCCCTGTAACTGAAAATGCTGCACCGTATTCATGTTCATTATTACAGAAATGAAAAATTAACACTAAGACTGCATCCCTGTTGTACTCAACTGCGGGATGGGTTTACAAAATTCTTTCATTTTTATCAAATTATGGTATTTAGCACAAAAGTCCCATCACGAGTCGAGTGAATGCATACTGGATTCGAACATAGCCGCAGAAGACTCAATGGAGAAGGGTAGTTTGGGGAATATTGAATATTTTAATGTAGTGATTAGCCCAACCTCTCCTATGTGTGTAGGCCATTAAAGCTATCAAACACAACGATCTTATTTTTCCTATAAAAGCACTGATGGAAGTAAATGGAGGCACACTATTGATAACTATTTTCGCTTGGAAATTCAAAAAAGGAGGCCATAAGGCATATTTATATATATATATATATATTTATTTATTTATTTATTGGAAGCACGCCATCAATAATTGTATCTACCTCGCAATTCAAAAAAAATTGTGTTTTTAAACGAACGCATATTCAAATTAAATTATTGTGTCCAGATGCCAAATGCATTTTCAAAAAGGGGTTGCAAGTCTCTGAATTGTTCGAGAGCAACGTCCGCTTCGGCTTCCACAAACAACACTCCCTGGCCATGCAATTGAGCTTGAGTTTCCTGCCAGGTGCATCTCTCAGCCTTTTGGAAAATGGATAGTAATAAATTATAACCTTACCCAGGGACTCCTTGATCACCCTAGTGAGATCTTCATTCCTTTTCAATGAGTTACTTCGATAGAATTGGATGACCGATATGTGAAATCTCAGCCTCACCTAATCGTCGATGTTGGAAAGATACAAAATCTCCTTGGGAGTGGGTACTACCAGGGCCATGAGGACCGCTGGCTATTTGGTAACCTTGCAGCTCAAAGAAGCCATAGAAACAAAGATAAGGCTATTGGGCTTAAAATATTCACACAGTATGGAAAGCTCTGTTGCCTTCTTCAACAAACTGGAGCGCACGATAGGTATTACATTCTAATACAAAAGTTATTAATTCATGGTTACAATGAAAACATTTTATTTTTGGTCATAGAAGTATTAGGGTTTCAACAAAAAAGTTTTGTGATGATTTTTCAAGATACAAACATGACCTGGAATATTATAGAAGAAAATATAACAACAGACGCCGATAATAAAGTCATTGTATTATGAGATGCTCCTTAACCATAGAAAATTGCAGCATAGTTGTCGTCTTCAAAATTGTAATAATAGCAATTTCTAAAACATTATTGCATGTTACAATGAGCAAAGGTAATTGGGAAGAAACGGGTGCAGAGATACATTAGTTTTACAATGTTATACGGAGAAGATACATTATGCGACAAGAATTTTGCAAGTTGAAAAATCAATGTTTATTTCCTTCTTTGGAGTTACAAGAAAGGAGAGCGGACACCTTAGATTAAAGAATGCCATTTGGAATTGAAAGAAATTAAATAATATTTTTTTCTACAACGAATCAAAACAATATTAATGAAAATGGCGACAAGTGTTTAATTTGTGATGTCACCTACAATGCAACTATAGGAAGCAACTCTTTCGTGCTATCCAGGTTAAAATAATTATTTGGCAACCTTGATATCAGCAAATCTCACCACATTTCCAAAACGTCAAAATGTGAACTCTCTACTGGATTTAGGGCAGACCGATGAAGAACATCCAACCTACTTGAAGCTATATTCTTGAATTTCAAACTTTGCGGATAAAGTTCTTCAAGGAGGGATGGAATGTTAGGATCCTATCCTAACATTAATTAATTAATAATGATAATAATAATAATAATAATAATATATTTTATCCTAAGGTTATAATAATAAAATAATATAATAATAATATAATAATTAATTATATTAATTATTATATTATTATAATATTAGGGTTAGGAAGCATTGCAACCTTTCACTTATAACCCTAGAGTGGGTATAAAACCCTATACACTTCTATTATTTGAAATATCCATGAAATATATAATATATGATTATAAAATCATTGAAGGGACTTCCGACAATTCAAAAGCGATTCATTTAGATTTAGGTTTATTTATTTATTTATCAATTATTTGTGCTAGGAACCCTAGGTTCCTACCATAGTTTCTATGAATATGTTATTGTGGGACATCTTGAGAACCAATTAACAATAAAAAAAAATTATTGGTTAAAGGATCAATTTTTTCTAAACTACATTTATATAATTCTTTCAAGAAATGATAGGTGTGATTTTAGTTACATCTCATTTACATATGTGGAGAAAATAAGTAAGAATATATAAAGTTATAAATTAAAAGTTGAATTCTTGCATTGATATTGTTATAATAAAAATAGTACATTGTATGAAAGGGCATGATGATTGATCGTGCACTTTTGAAATAATTTTATATATTTATATAGTTACATAGGAATACTTATTATTAATTATTAAGTAATAATTTTAGTAAATTTAAAAAACTTGTATATAGTGTTCAAGTTATTGAATGTACTTCCTCATTATTCCTCCCACTAATATAAGCATTGGTCCCTAATGTATCCAGAAGGGAGGAGAAATCTCGAGATAGTTTTTTATAAGATATCCAACATGCTTGATGTGGAAGTTTCTCTTTCTTGCCAACCAAGTATGAAGTTGTGGATCCATGGTGGGTGTGTTGATTCTTGGTGTTTAATACCTAATCAAAATCCAATGGACTTTGAAAATTAGGTATAATATTGGTAGTATGACTAATGATGGATTCCATTTCCAATGTAGATTCATTATAGGGCTTGATAAGTTCCACATTGATGATGTTGTACATTCCCAACTAGGTCAGTAGGTCAAGATAAAAATCATTATTGGACATCTTGTGGGGAATGGTGTATGATCCATAACAAATATGCTTTATTTTACTATGAGCTTTGTATATAAAATAGTGTTTGTCTAGATACAATCAAATGCAATCACCTTCTTGGAAATGATGAAGAAATTTATGACAATCCATCGCATGCTTTTCTTGTTGTGTCTTTTAGAGAATTTGTATAACTTTAGATTTTAGTTTTTGTAAGTTTTGTATGATTAATCAGGTCAAATCCTACTCCTTTTGGATATTAGTAGTAATAGGAGAGGGCAAGCATAAGGAAAATTTATAAGGTTCCAAGGTCTGGAAACTAAGACACTCTTCAAAATGGGAATGACCTATAGAAGTTTGGATTGCTTGATTATAAGCATGCTCATAATGTGTGATTCCCATTTTGATTTATAAATGTTAGGCTATGGTATATGCAAAGCTTGATTTATGACATGGAATAAACTTAGCCATTTTACTAAATCTATCTACCACCAAAAAGACATAATTGTGTTGTTTGACCATCATTGGAAGCCCACTAACTATGTTCATAGAGATGATTTCCCATGGATGATAAGGGATTGGAAAAGTCATACCATTGATATGGAGACAATGGGCAAGAAGACATAAAGTTATAAATCAAAAGCTAAATTTTTGCATTGATCTTGTTACAATATAAATAGCACATTGGATGAAATGGCATGATGATTCATCACGCCATTTTTTAATAATTTTATAAAAGGATATATATATATATATTTTAAAGCGAAAAATCCTTTGCGGGGCTGCCTTGGTCTGAGAGACCATGAACAGGGGGTTCTACACTGTCAAAGTCACCTAGGAGTCGCACTTGACCCTTCCCACACCAACATTATCAATTGGATTTTGGATACCCAATTCAGCTTTTTGGTAGGGTGGAGATTTGAACCTGGGACCTCCCTTGGAGGATTGCCCTCTCCTCTCCAAATCACCTACAACACCTAGGTATTCAAAGGATTTATATAGTTACATAAGAATATTTATTATTAATTATTAACTAAGTAATAATTAATAATTAATTTAATGAACTTGTATATAGTGTTCAAGTTATTGAATGCATTTACTCATCATTTACTCCACATAATATCCCTTGCTATTTAAATTATCTCGACCCTATCTTTATTTAGAGGGAAACCAACATAAATAATAAATATATATGATTACCAATAAATGTCATGTTTATAGCTTAGAATCTTCTTTCAAGAGACAAATACTTCATTACCAATTATTGATTTTACAATATACAAGTACCCATTTCCTCATGTCCAAGAGACCATGTTTATAATTAAAGGAATTCATAGGTTTCTACTTACCTATTAGTGCTTAATTTACTTATAATTACCTAAAATTGGCTCAAGCCTTTAATATCCTTTAATAGAATTGAAATTGTTTTATTATCACTAAGTTGATACTATACGGTATCACAATAATGTTGAAGCACATACATGGTAGTTTTACTTTTTAATTTATAATTTTACAAGAATGGATGGATTTGTTGTAATATTTGAGTTCATGATTATCCTTGAACTATAGAAGGAGATAAATTTATCTGTATTACAAAAATTATGTCTTGATAATTCAAGGAATTAGAAATTAATACATAAAATAAAAAGATATCAAGGAGTTATCATGAAAAGAAATATTAGAAATTAAATATTTAGGAAAGGAAACCATTAATGTCCAACTAGATATAAGTATATTTGGAAAGCATAATAATTTTGTGCAACAAATATGAAAAATAAATTCATAGGTAAAAGCATTCATAAGGCAAGTTGATTTATCCAAAATTAAAAATTCAGGAAAAAGAAAGTAGTCCCAAACTTAAAGGTACAAATTAGAATAAAGGTCAACCATGATGAACTAATATAAGAAAAATTACGTTAGGTAACTCACCATCAAAAAATTATAGGTGGTGTAATATAATAATAATTGATTCAAAAAAATGATTACTGTTAAATGCCACTCATTTATTATTATTGAAATGCCAGTATATTTATCATCATCTAAGTAAATACCATGTTCATCCTTAACACACAAAAAATGAAATGCATCATGAAATTAGATATAAATATTTTTATTGCCACAACACAATTGTTAAACAATATTTTAGACAAAAATATGCAAATGTTTAACATATAAATGGATGTGGACAGTGATAGCCAAAATAACTTGTTTTTTGTAAAAGAAATAAGAAGAATCATGTTAAAAAATATGCCACATCCTCAATCCATACACATCAAAAATAGTTTTATGTCCTCTTTTCAATCAATGCTTTTCAATATGGTATGTACTTTATCATGTAGTCCCACTAAACATGTATGATATCCTTAGGAAACCTACACAATGGAATATAATAGTGTATTTGATATAAGGCCTATAAGAATTAGAACATCACACTTTTAAATGATCAACACTATAAGAATCCAAAGGTGGTTCCATTTATTGAAGGTTCCATGATCAATGTCAAGCAATTCTAGAAGGAGATCAATCAAATTAGCATGTTAATGATTTTAATGATCAAACCATAATAATTAGGTTTTAAATATAATTCAAACAAGTCATACCACCAATAACACTAATGATAGTATAATATGGACTTCGTGATGATAAAATATCAAAAACATATTTACATCTTGTTCGTCAATGCCATTTTCTTTTCTAATAAAGCTTCTAATTTCCCTAGTTCCAAAATGCTTCATAATGCATTAGTATATCAATATTTTGTTTTAGATAGTGAAAAAACTAAGAACCAAATTTATATTCTAATATAAATACGTCATATCTAACCTACTATTTCATACTATAATGACTCAATCTTGATAGAGCTCATGAAATATAGTATATAAAAACTTTATATCAACTATAAAAGTCCAATAAGATCATTGTAAATACTTGATACTCTATTCCTCAAATTAATGATTCCAAAATACTTCATCAAGATTTAATTTTAAACAAGATTTTATTGAATACTTAGATATCCATTTGATATCTAAAATACAACTTCATGTCAAAGGATATTATGTTGGTCATGTCATTTAGATAGTTAACATATTGATAATGTTCCTATAGTTGATAAAGGATATTTTACAACAATTTGCATATTATTTTGTTTTCATATATATTAATGACATTATTATATTCAATAAAGTATAAAAAAAATTGAAGTGTATTTTCCAATACATAGGCACCCTCTTGTAGTACGTAAACCACATTAATTTAGGGAATTGCTTATTTTGTTCTAACAACATTTAGTATTTAAGATTCATTGTTAATGAGCGTGGGGTTCATTTTGATCAATCTTGTTATAGATTCATCGTTTGATTATTCTTGTTGATAAATCTTCCTTTTTCCCCTCATCTTTCAACGTAGTCCTCTTCCTTCTTTCTCTTTTTTTTAGCCCCTTTACACATGACTATTTTTTCTTATTAATATGGGTCTCCCATCTATCCGTTGAGTGGTAATTTTTCCCAATTGCAAAACCACACTCACACTTAGGATTTTGATCACAAAATCCTCTCTTGCAAAGAAGTTAAAAACAAAAACTTCTCCAAGGTTCCGCTATATAAGCATTGCACATGTGTATTTGTAATTTCGTGAAAGTGTATCAAATAAGTGCTAGGAATACCTTAGTGATTTGCAAGTAACTATTAACAAGGGGCCTATGTTGGTTTATTTTAGTATGTTATACTATTTATTTTTCATGAAACTTAAAGGAAAAGCAAAAATATGATTGGCCCTCATATGACCACAATGTAAAGCCTTAGTTCCTTTTATCTTGAAGAATTTTAGGTAGATTTTATCTTCTTGTTGTTAAGAAGATTTTAGATAAGTTTTATCTTCCTTAAACCTTGCTTTGAACATGAAAATAAAGATTAAAATCTATCTCTAAATGTGAATGTGAAATGAAGATTGAATTCCTTTAATTATTGTTTGATGAATGAAAAGGAAACAAATATGCATGACTAACTATAAATGTAATGGCCTTAAAATGTCATTATAAATTACCCCTCTTTAATGAAATCATAATTTTCATAAAGAAGAAATAATTTACTGCTTTAAAAATAATAGCCTTTGATATAATATATAAATTACCTCTCTTTAATGAAATCAGAATTTTCATAAAGAGAAGCCAATTTATTGCTCTAAAAATAATGGCCTTTGAAATGCCATATAAATCACTCTATTTTAATGAAATTGAAATTTTCATACAGGAAATTTAATTTATTGCTTGTGAAGAAAAATGAAAATCTTAAAAATTGACTTACCTTCAAAATATGAAATTATGTAAAATTTCGAAATTATAAAAATATCCATAAAACAACAATTTTCAATAATTTTAATAATTTCAAAATATCTTTAGAATGGGATAAGAATTATTTCGGATGAAATATTGAAGCTCATTCTTCACACCCATATATTTATTTTTGGAATTTTATTTTTCATCGATTTTTATTTTAATCTCCAAAATTTTAAAAAAATCTGCAAAAAGAAGAGTTAGAAAAATAAATATAAAATTCTGGAAAATAGAACAAAAAACTAAAAATGTAAACATGCAAATATTCTCAATCTAATGCCACCCTACACAACAAAACCAAATATAGTGAGAAATTTCAAAAGGGTAACTTGACCTAATCAAACCTGCAAAAACACAATTTGAGTTAGACCAAGTGCTAGCCTCTAAGGAAAATAAATGAAATCTACACCCATAGATCTTCACGTAGTGCAACCTTTTTACAGTATTAAACACTAGATAGAAATTCAAGAAAGTGTAGAGAAATATTGATAGTAAAACAAAACTACCCACTGAAATTTTCTCCTCCAATCTTGCTCACAAAGTGTAAGTTTTTGGATTCTTTGCATTAAAAATAATATTTCGTTTTACAATAGGCATTTCTAGTTTCTCTCAAAATCTCTAGCATCTAACCTCCAAGAAGATCCAGCTTCCTTTCAGTGCTTCCATGGCCTCCTTAATATTTTTGAACCAAAACCTTTTACCCTTCCAATGCCTTTCTTTCGTTTCATTTTCGAGACATTTATGAAAATGATCCATTTCATTTCCCTTGGCTCAAAAAATTCACCCTTTGTTTGACTTCATTTGCTTTTCGTTACTTTCACCCATCGTGGTAGTAATTACAATGATGGCTCAATGTTCCCCTGTCATTTATTTTATAAAGTTTCCTTCTCTTGTTTTATAATTATAACACTTCTTTCATAATAATCTATAGAATAGAGCCGAATGGCATATTAAACTTGGCCCACCCCTTTATTATTGGGAGCTACCATTTTCTTAACTCGTAGTAGTGAGTGATTTTAATAATTTCTTTTTATAATGTTATGGTAAAAATGGGTCGACGTCCTGTTCACGCCCATACGTCTATCATATACTATGATCCTGGTGGGCTTATTTCATCTCCTAAGACACCTTGGTACCTCTACCAACCCTAGTAAATACCTCCACCTTCCTTTGTAATTTAAGCACTCATTGAGGTAAACTACTTCTATTCAGGTACCTATCACATTAATCGTCGCATATAATTTTACGCCCATCGAAGATTGCTGCATATTTTTATTGTCGTTCACATCAAGTTCGAGCGTGAGTCACGATCATGTGGGCCCCATATTCCTTATCTGGATTTAGCATCTAAAACAAAATGTACCATCCGACGCCCTTCACTTCATGTCGATGCCAATAGTTCGCCTATCTAGTGGATCCACCCAGTGAAGCTAGTCAACATGGTCCACTATACCAGTTATGACACCACATGCCCTAATATATCATTGTTGTGCATTGTCGATAATTCCATGCAATCTGCCCACGTCATGATGCCTTCTTAATTAATCATGTCTACTATCATAGATTTTACAGTATGTGACATCGACTGTAATATTCATGTACAACATCCAATAATGCACCCCACTGCACTCTATTCATTTGGCATATTGATCACCTACGAATATCTTCCACCGGCCTATCATATTCTCAAGGGTTGAAATTATGAACTGTTGTGTCTCTCACTATTGCTTTCCTGCCACGAATTTTGTCCCTCTAGATCAATATTGGATCACCTGTATACCGCATTGTTCAACTCTATATCTCACATCCACTTTATTGCATGTTCATTTTTTAGTGCCCCGATGTTTAGTCAACCACAATAACATCTTTGTTTCTATTGGAATCCACACTCTCTAGGTGATTTGTTTCTCCAGCTACCTACGTATCCACATCCTTCATGCATATTTGCATCCTTCGAAATATGTTCCCTACATTACCAATATCCCTAATGGAGACGCCCAACATTGCTAGTCTAGGATTACATCCACTCATTCGCTTTACACTAAGTCCACATCTATCATGGTTAGCTTGTTGTCGATCACCAGACGGTGAATTCCTCTAAACTAAGCTACCTTATTTTCACATTGAGTGGTCATGTGTCCATTCACCATGTGTCTGTGGTCTGAACATTTCTGTCCATGTGTCCCTATTTCCAAGGTGTCACTTTGTAGCTTTCAAAAAAACCCTCCTACCGAATCATGCCCAGTCATGCTCCATATCAGTGAGCCTTGTCCACCTCACTTTACCACATCCAGTCAACTCCACATCAGATAACCTGCACACACACAAAATAAAATCAGGGTATTATACCTTCTAAACAAAATGAACCAATATTCATATAATAACCTGAATACAATAATGATACTTTACACTTCTCACAATATTATATTGTCATTTTAATCTCACTTTATTTTATTCTCCTTTTAGTTTATATATATATATATATATTATTGTTCTTTTTTATTTTTATTTTTATTTTTATTTTTTCTTTTATTTTATTATTATTATTATTCATATATATAAATATATATATATATATATATATATGTGCACACATTTTTAATTTTTTATTTATTTCTTCAACTAACTTTAAATGTTTGGATTAATTTAAATCAACCATGAACATTACCCAAACATTGCAAGCTTAAACAACACATTAGGAAAACACTAAACATTACAACCCAAGACTTCCCAAAATTCAAAAAAGAAAAGGTGGGTCCCCAATTTTTGAGGCTAGATGTGGAATGACCACAACAAATGGTGACTCTGCTAGGAAATACTCTTGAGCATTTTAGGTAAAGAATCCAATCTGAAATGAGAACACAAAAGATCCATGAAATACAAATTATTTAGCGATGTCCCGAGAAGGTGGGGGTAAACAACTTTGAATAAAAACAACTAATCCATCTGTATTTGCTCAGTGTGTGAGAAGTGATTCATTTTTACATCTCTAAAAATATTTTGGATTCTATTATCTAGTTTGCACTTAGGCTATGAAGCACGAATCATAAAAGAAATCTTTTACAAATAGAGCCCTACTGCTAGTCAGGCATCTATAGCCCCGATAGGGTTTGTCTAACTCACCCTTGTGTTAACTTGATACTTTGTAAAGCTTTTTTTAATAAACAAGTTGTGTCTAGATAGATCCCTACTACCGGTCAGGTGTCTATAGCCCCGGTAGAGTTTATCTAGACTTTGTGATTGATTTTATCAAGATTTTCAATGCTCGTTTTTCTTTAATATCAATATTTGCAATAATTTGTGTATCACGAGGGTTAGGAAGCATAAATATGGAGCATATTGGATTTTCACCCTTCTTTGCAAATAAAAATGACTTCATCCCTTAAGATTTCCAGAAATACTCTTTAATTATGCGAGTTACTTGTGGAGCTTTAGCAAAATGTTTCATTGTTCTACTTTTCACCATTTTAGTCCCAAAATTTGAGCATGATCACAAAATAACTCATCACCCTTTTCTGAGGTTCACCTACTTTAAGATTAGATATTCCAACCTTCTTAAAAAAGGAACACAAAAAATGGATAAGAGGCCATAAATTACTGACCATAAAATATCACCTCAACATGAGGGACCAACTCAAAACACAAAACTCGTAAACCAAAACTTGGAAAAGAATCAACATGTTGGAGTTCACAAATTCATCGAACTCAATCATGCTCCTGATAGGTGGTCCATTTCCACCCATTTTGTCTAAAGGGTAAAGAGGAGTGTTAAAATCCCCAGCCAAAATCTAGGGGATATTATGGAAGATTTCACTCAGATTGCCTAAGTACTCCCACAATAGAGCTCTCCCTTGAATTGAAGTCGGGGCATAAATATTTGAAAGGATCCATGACTTGTTGTTATTTATTTCCTTAAATAAAACACTAAGAACCCTATCATCTTTCTGAATAATGGTGCCTTCTACTAACTGAGGATCCCACAAAGTCATAAGGCCTCCATATGCTCCTATGGCTGATTTGAAAACCATATCCCCTTGATTCCAGATTTTTTTTGCTATTTTTTTAACTGAATCTCATCAATTTTTGTTTCTTGCAACATGATAATAGTTGGATTCACTTGATTTCTTATTGCACTGACTTCCCTGTGTTTGGGCAGGCCATTGAGGCCTCTCATGTTCCATGAGAGGAACTTCATTTAGATTATATGGGATTTCTTCCTCTCCCCCTCCCTTGAGGGGGTTTCCCTAATTTGTTTTCAGAACCCAAAATAACCTGTTGAAACAAGGTTCTCTGTTTTCCATTGACAATATCATTATCAGTTTTAATTTTTTGATGCTCAGCATTTGATATTCTCCCTCTTCTTTTTTCACTACCAAAATATATAGGAGACTTCATAGTGCTCCTGGTTTGTTTAGGACTAAACTGAGGGGAGATAATTTGTTGCAGAACCAAACTGTCATATTCCTCAGTCTGAAGAGCTTCACATATCTCCACACTTACATCCAAATCTTCTCCTTTTTTCCTGTATTCCCCTGGTCTATGGGATGACCCCTTAGTAGGATTCACTTGGCTCCTATGATGATGTTAGGGAGATGAGATTTTTTATTTTCCAATGCCTCAAATTTCTTCTTAAGGTCTTCAGCATTAGGGTTTGGCTTTGGGGTACCCACTAGGCTTGAATTATTTCCAGCATTGGGGTTTAAGGATCCTAACTTGGATGTGGATTCTAGAGATCATGCATTAGGGTTTGGATTTGTGATGCCCATGAGGCTTACAGTAATTTCAGCATTAGGGTTTGAGGATCCTAAATTTGATGGGGATTCGAGAAAGTCATAAAGGTTATCCTAAAGGTGCTAGGCTTCCATATCTTCTGATAATCCTCCTACTCCCATATTTGATACAATTGAAAATTTATTTGAAACTAGAGGATTGGAACTTACCTGAGTATTTTGGTTGCCAACAACCTATCGTTTTCCTTTGTCTTGTTGGGACCCTGCACCCTCTATTTTATTTTTTTGGTAGACATAGTTTCCCTTATTGAAATCACCTCTGCTAGGGAAACTCCTCAAATTTCCTCTGTCTAGCATTCCCTACTTCTGTTTTTCTCTATTCATTGCCAGTTTAGGGCACTGATTGCATAGATGTCCTTGATTTTTACATTCTACATAGAATTTCGGTCTGTTCTCATATTCTATCAGCTATTTTCTATAGTATTCTCCATACTCTAGCTCCACAAACCTTGGCAATTCATTATTTAAACTAACATTTACGTAGATTCATGCATGAGTCATCCTTGTCATGGCCAAGGTCGCATGGTCAATGGATATCAGGTCCCCTATAGTTCTGGCTATGCCCTATAGCCAATATTTATTGAAGAACTGGGCAGGTAGACTTGGGAGATGAATCCAAATAGGGGTAATGTTAATATTTTGCTTTTCAAAGTCAAAATCTTCACCCCATCATCTGAGAAAAAGGATCATTTTGCCTAGAAACCAAGGACCTCCTGTTAAAATGCGGTTAGCATCCTCCATATTGTTAAAAGGGATAATGAAGAACCCTCGAGTTAGAGCTACCAACTCCAAAATACCTACCAATCGTCATTTACCCATCGTCCAAGCCCTGATAGTCTCCATGTTCGGCCTACCTCCCAAAAACTTGCCTACCAAGGAGAATTCTTCCATTAAAATAAAAGATCTCATGGAACTTGTCGGGGCTAAAATTTTATTATTTCCTGAAACTAGGGGTAGAAGAGAGAGAACCTCTTTTCTTTTTCCTCTAAGAGTCTCAGCAAAAGATAGCCACTTCTTGGGCCCCGCATTGTCCTTCGTATTTTTTTTGTCGAGGTCTTTCTAAGGAGGTTCGGGCCCCTGTATGATGCCCGCCTCCAAATTTGCCATAGTCTAACCGCATTTCTCTGGATCCTCACTTGATCCATGCTCGAGGTTCCCACTCTCCACTTCCATACCTACTCTACCTCTACCACCTTAGCTAATATTCCTACCTAGAAAATTCAAACCCTCACTCCCGTCGCACCCGCTAAACCTCAGCTCACTCATTCCTCTTGCTGAATGATAATAATAATAATGGCAATAATAAGATTTTATCCTAGATTTAATTATTAATTGTTGATGAACTTGATTCAATAATTAAATCACATAAACTTCTATTTCATTCAACAAAGCAATATCATTAGTGGTGTGAGTAGAAATCAACTCTAATTCTTCATTCACCACCAATGGTAGTTCATCATAAATAATATTTGAATCCAATGAATGATTACATAGATTTTCACCTAAAGCTTGGATGGTTGGACACAAAAGATTAGATTCTACATTTTGTACATTTTCATTTACTGAAACTTGGTGAGCCATTATAATTTCTTTCTTTTCTTCATGGTCTTCATCATCATCATCCTGTAGCATTTCATCTTCATACATGACCTGTTTATCAAAGAAACCAAAATTAGACACCCATAAGTCTTGTCTATCTAGGGATATGTCCACTAACATGTCTCCATGATCAATAACTTGAATCATTTCAAATAAAACAAGATTTTCATTTGGATCATCAATAATATCAAACCCTGACTACTCAGGTTCTGGAATTTTCTCTATCTGAGGTAACATATGTGCTAGAGGATTCTTAGGTAAAACAATGCTTTCAATTTCTTACACCTCAAATGGGATTGAAGTGAGTGATTCCCTTCCTTCATCCAAAACCAATGGATCACATGAAACATTAACCATTTCCTCATGTGGGATGGCGATTTTGGCATCCTGCATATCAATAGAAATTTCATCAATAGGGGTGTGAGAAATCAATGATTCTTTAGATGTTCCCCAACCATTATAAGAATTATCATCTAAATTCATGGGATGAAACTCTATCATGTATTTGGAATGTTTTTTAGATTTCTCTATCAAATATTTACCTTTATCCACCTCTGAGGACTCAATTTCAAAAAATTCATCTTCCTCAAATTCATCCTCCTCAATTTTAGAAAATTCATCTTTTAGTGGGTCAAGGGTTACCGATCTATCACATGTTTCAATACTAGTTAGATCTAGGACTCCTCCCTTACCTGAAATCATATTATTGTGAAAATCATTGAAATTTATCTTAGGAACTTGATTCGAAATATGATTAAGATGAGTACTTTGAAATTGATTCACCCTTAAAAATGATGGTTGATTTTGAATGGTAGGTTTAGGATTTTGAAATTGATTGAATCTTGGTAATGATTGTTGATTTGGAAATTGATTTACATTCATGGACAATGAAATATTTTAAAATTGATTCCCACTTGAACTTGGTTGAGGTAGATAAATCATTGGGTGGCTGAGGGAGGTATTAAATGGTTGAAGATTATACGATCCAAAACCCCCACCATAATTTTGATAACTCAATTGTTGCTCAATTGCCATTGCTTGAGTATAATCTTGGGATAAATATGTGAATTGAGGCATCCCTAGTAAATAAGAGGAAGTGAATGGGTCAAGAGCATTGAGGTATACTTTGATAGCCACTCCCTCTGGAAGGACATAAGGCACCACCAGTTGAGTGTATAGCCCATGGAACCTTTTGATGAATGACTTCAAATTTTCACTTGGTCCTCTACGAATAGTGACAAACTAATTATACATGAGGATTGGGTCAACTAGATTCTTGTTGAATTGATTGAGAAACATTACCTCTATTTGAGCCCAAGAAGTGATCAACCCTAAAGGTATATTAGTAAACCAATCATATGCAACTTTTTCCAAGGTGTAAGGGAACATTTTACAAGCAACATCATCATACCAAACTGTTAAATGATTCACGTAGATTTTGAATGCTTGAATATGTTCTTTTGCAGGCCTTGTCCCAGGATACATAAATAGAGGAAGATATCTCTCAAAACCAAAGGGTAAATTATGTTGAACTTTAGGTATGTTCAACGGGTTTCCTGTCATCCATGGTGTAAACATGGCCATTAGTGAACCTTAAATAATACAACTTTAATATCAATTTTGTTAGTCAAAGAAATATCTTCCAAAGAAGCATGAAATGACTAACAAATTTCAAATGAATAAATCATCACATTCATCAATTATAATGCATGAATTAAACCATAGTGATTAAGAATATTCTTCAATTTGCAAAAGGTTAGAATCAATGCATCTTTAATTCTTTCAAATCAATGAATATGATTAACAAAATCTCATTAGTCAAGACCAATGCCTTAAAGTAACTCTCTCAAATAACATGAACAAGTTAGTATGTAAATATCAATAAATTAAACCAATTTAGACCCTCCTTCTACTGCCAAAATGTTGAGTGGTAATTTTACCCAATTGCAAAACCACACTCACACTTAGGATTTTGAGTACAAAACCCTCTCTTGCAAAGAATTTAAAAACAAAAACAACTTCTCTAAGGTTCTGCTATATAAGCATTGCACATGTGTATTTGTAATTTCATGAAAGTGTATCAAATAAGTGCTAGGAATACCTTAGTGATTTGCAAGTAACTGTTAACAAGGGGGTTGTGTTGGTTTATTTTATTAATCCTATGCTATTGATTGTTCATGGAACTTAAAGAAAAAGTAAAAATGTGATTGGCCCTCATATGACCATGATGTAAAGCCTTAGTTCCTTTTATCTTGAAGAATTTTAGGTAGATTTTATCTTCTTATTGTTAAGAAAATTTTAGATAATTTTTATCTTCCTTAAACCCTGCTTTGAACATGAAAATAAAGATTAAAATCTATCTCTAAATGTGAATGTGAAATGAAGATTGAATTCCTTTAATTATTGTTTGATGAATGAAAAGGAAACAAATATGCATGACTAACTATAAATGTAATGGCCTTAAAATATCATTATAAATTACCCCTCTTTAATGAAATCATAATTTTCATAAAAAATAAATAATTTACTGCTTTAAAAACAATAGCCTTTGATATAATATATAAATTACCTCTCTTTAATGAAATCAAAATTTTCATAAAGAGAAGCCAATTTATTGTTTTAAAAATAATGGCCTTTGAAATGCCATATAAATCACTCCCCTTTAATGAAATTGGAATTTTCATAAAGGAAAGTTAATTTATTGCTTGTGAATAAAAATGCAAAGCTTAAAAATTGATTTGCCTTCAAAAAATTGGTGTAAACTCAGCTACAAGAGACCAACAAAATGGACTCCAATCACATAACACAAATGCAATATAATGGAAGAAACCTACAAATCGATATTTTTCTCATTCCTGAATTCACACCCCTTATCCAAGAGAATACAATTCATCTTATAGCAACCGAAAACCAAAGAAACCCTAAATAAACCCTAAAAAATGTCTTTTCAAAAAACTGCTAAAAATAGAAATGAGTTAGATTACGCCCAAATTTGGTGCACACATCCCTATTACAATAAGGAACCTTAATTTAAAATATATAGTATCAACTTAAGGTATAACAAAAGATAATAAAGTTCTAACATTCAAAAAAACCCAAAAAACCTGGGAACCTATTCTAAAAGCTAATTTTGGGACACTATATGGAGGAGTTAGGTTTTGAAAATATGATTTTTGGAGGGTTAGGTGCATTAGAGATGATCCTAATGCAGAACATGCATGCCAAAGAACCTGTTAAATTTCAATGCAAACGGGCCTAGGGTTCACAAGTTATGGCTCCAGCAAGGTGCATCAAATATGAAATAATGTAAAATTCCAAAATTATAAAAATCCCCATAACACAACAATTTTCAATAATTTTTATAATTTCAAAATGGCTTCAAAATGGGATCGGAATTGTTTCGAATGAAATATTGAGACTCATTCTTCACACCCGTACATTTATTTTTAGAATTTTTTTTCAATTTTTATTTTAATCGCCCAAGTTTTAAAAAATATGCAAAAGGAAGAGTTAGAAAAATAAATATAAAATTTGGGAAAACATAATAGAAAACTGAAAATAATAGGGCTTTTCTAGGGTTTGATGAGGAAAAACTACTCTGTTAGGGTTTTATGAAGAAAAAATGCTCTATGGGGATGGCAGCAGCTTCTCGAGGAGGTCTAAAAAATTGGAGGAATGTCGCGATGGCATCGGGTATGGCACAGAGAGTGCATGCTCGTGATGTTTTTTCATCTAAAAATGACTGGAAGGAACAGGATTTTCTAGTGCATGTCGGGAACCGTTTGTTAAAGAACAATGGATGTTTGGAACGATGTGAAGCCAGGCCAGTTCTAGTGGTTCAACTAGACTCGGTGGCAGAAGATGTGAATTATCTAACCAAACATGCCTTTATTGGCAAATTTTTGGGCATCCAAATTTCTCTCCCCTTTGTGGAGACTTGGGTCAGGAAGACTTGGAATCCTGAAGGCGATATGGAGGTGATGTTGAGTGCGAACAACTATTTTATGGTGGTTTTATCTTGTATTGCAGATCGTAACAAAGCATTTGAAGGGGGTCCTTATTTCTATAACCAAGTGGGACTCTTTCTTAAACCCTGGCATGTGGGTTTCAACCCATCAGACGAGCGGTCGTCACGGGTTCCAGTATGGGTGCGGATTCCATGGCTCTCGTTGGAATTCTGGAGAACTGATATCTTGCATAAGATTACCCTTCTAATTGGGAAGTCGGTTGGACCGTCACAACAGAAAATGGATAAAAAGGTAATATATGTTGCTTGTATTTGTGTTGAAATTGACTTAAATAATCCTATTCCATATTCTATTGAAATACAATTTGGATCAACTACATGGGTTCAAAAACTTGACTATGAAGCTCTTCCATTTCATTATCGGATTTACCATGAATATGGCCACCTACAAAGAAAATGCCCTAAGTTTGTCTTGCATGTGGCTTCAAATCCTGGGCCCTCTCGGTCTGGACAAAGTTTGGATAAAGGAAAAGCCCCGATAAAGGAAGGGGAACAAGATAAGGAAGGTTTTGTTTCGGTAAAAGCCCGAAATAGAGGACGAAGGGCAAACAAAGACCTTAAGGATAGCCAACCAGATGCTCTACTCAACCGTTTTGAAATATTATATGATCTTGATCAGTGTGGATATACCTGAATGTCGCTACCTGATGCAAATATAACAAGGCCAAATCAGATGTCTCTTCTTAAGGGGGAACTTAAGGAATCATATCTAGGGGGTTTTAATGAAGAACAAAGGGCTTTGGATCTGAGTATAGGGGACATGGTTGGGTCTAGCCCTATAATGGAAACTATTTTGGAAAGTGGTACAGATTTAGTTATGCCCTCTCCTACTCAGGCACTGATGCAGTCATCCTTGGACTGCAAAACTCCTATGGTGTTGGGATTGCAATAGAAAATAATTAAAAAACGTTTTTCAAATAAGAATATGAAGGTGGGTCGAAAGAAGGACCAACATAAAATTAAGTTAATGTGGGAGACTTTGGTGGAGTCAGGCTTGGTGAGAACATTGGACTCCCATTTTTATAACCCCCAAAAATGATTATCCTCTCATGGAATGTAAGGGGGTTGAACAACATCCCCAGACAAAAATTTGTTCGTGATTTGGTTTGTGTGCATTCTTCAAATGTGGTTTTTATTCAGGAGACTAAGTTGGCTATTGATACTATGTTAAATATTGCTCCCAAGTTGTGGAGAAGGGGGCAATTCCAGTGTATTGGTGCATGTGGATATGCTAGTGGCGTCGCTTGTTTATGGGATTCGGTTAAGATATCCCCTCTTACTTGGATTTTTAGCAGATGGTCTATTTCGATGGTTGGGCATGATAATGAATCTAGTTAAACCATCCTACTTACAAATGTGTATGCTCCTGTTGATTACAATGGTAAAGTGAATTTGTGGGAGCACATTTGCTTTGTGAGAAGTTTGGTTCCCCTGTACCCATGGATTTTGGCTGGAGACTTCAACTCTATCACTTGTCTAGAGGAGAAATGTGGTGGGATGGACCATCTCGAGCCTTTTTCTTCTGTCTTAAGTGTTCATATCCATGCCCTAAACTTGGTTGACATCAATCCAGATAATGGGTTCTTTACTTGGCACAATATAAGGTGTGGGGAAGCTTTCATCTCAGAAAGACTAGATAGGTTTTTGATATCTAGTTATTGGATGGGTAATAACAGAAGTGCTAGTTCTATGATTCTGTAGGGTAGGGGATCTGATCATTGTCCTATAAAACTCTTTACTTTGGAGTTAGGGCTAAAAAAAAATCCCTCCTTTAAGTTTCAACTTATGTGGTTTCATGATCCTAAGCTTCATGATTTCATGTGAGGCTGGTGGACCACTGGCAAACCTCCTCATGGCACCACTATGTATTCATCTATGAAGCAACTACAATTTGTAAAACATAAATTGAAGAGATGGAATAAACTGAATTTTGTGAACCTTTCCTTGGCTAAGCTGGCAGCTCTTAAGAGGATGGAAAAAGCTTCAAGGAATATTAGAGATGAGGGATTCACGAAGGAGCTTCTTGTTGAGGAATCTGAGGCTGCGAAAGACCTTGCTGAATGGGAACTGAGGGAAGAAATTTTTTGGAAACAAAAATCTCGAGTAGATTGGATTTAGGAAGGTGATAGGAACACAACCTTATTTTATAACTCAGTTAATGCTCATCGTAATGGTAACCTAATTACATCTCTTGAGAATTCTCAGGGTGCCCTGCTCTCTTATTTCAGGGATATTTCAAAAGAGACTAAGAGGTATTTTTCCTCTCTCTTCAAGGAGGACTCCTATCATATGATGAGAATGAAAAGCTTATACTAAACTATGTTCCAGCAATTGTTTCTAGAGAGATGAATGAGCACTTGATGGGTCCAATTTCCATTGAGGAGTTGGAAAAAAATTTGTATTCAAGATGAAAAAAGGAAAATCCCCAAGCCCAGATGGATTCTCGATTGAGTTTTATCAGGGGTTTTGGGATTTAATCAAATTTTATCTTTTGGAGGTGGTCCATGAGTCCCAAAAGAACAAACAGATGCTAAGGGCCCTAAATTCTACCTTTGTGGTGCTTATACCCAAAAAAAAGGGAGCAAATTCCTTGGATATGTTCAGGCCTATTGCTCTCTGCAATGTTGTGTATAATATCATTACAAAAATTATTGCTGAGAGGCTGAAGATATGGTTGAGAAAAATCATATCTAAGGAGCAATGAGGGTTTGTTGTTGGCCAACAAATTTTGGATGGGGTTGTTATTGCTACAGAAGCTATTCACTCGATGGAAACTTCTAAGGAGAAAACTATATTCATTAAGTTGGACATGGCCAAAGCCTATGATCGGGTCAGATGGTCCTTTCTTTATAAAGTTCTTACTGCTTTTGGATTTGAGGAATGGATTATATGGGTGATTAGTTGTGTTTCTTCTTCCTCATTCTCTGTTCTTGTTAATAATGAGCCATCAGAGCTATTTGAGGCCTCAAGGGGATTGAGGCAAGGATATCCTTTATCTCCTTATTTGTTTATCATTATGGTGGAAGGGTTGGGAATATTGCTCAAGTCTCAAGTCATGTAGGGTCTCATTCAGGGGTGGAAGTGGGATAGTAGTTTGCCACCTCTTTCCCACCTTCAATTTGTTGATGATACTACTTTTTTAGGAGTTTCCACTATCAAGGAAGCTAGAAATATTAGACAGTATCTTGACATATATCTTGGTGCTTTTGGACAGTTGATTAATGAGGACAAGTCTTCTATTTTCTTCTTCAATACCCCTCCTCTTATTCAAGCCAAGATTTCTCGCATTCTAAGATTCCAGGTTGGGAATCCCCCCTTCATTTATCTTGGTATTCCAATTTCATCTCATCCTCTACCTAGATCTTCTTGGAAGTCTATGCTTGATAAGTTTAGAAGGAAGGTGAATCACTGGACTTTCAGATGGCTAACCACTGCATGTAGAGTGTTGCTTTTAAAATCTATTGATCAAGCTTTACCCATTTATAGATGTTTTGTACAAATAGATCTCTCTCACTTCATCAAGGACATGGATGCTTTGTCAAGACAATTTTTATGGTCTGGAAAACTTGATCAATCTAAATAGAGTTTGGTTAGGTGGGATTCTATATGTATTCCGTTGTAAGAGGGAGGCATTGGGTTGTGATAGACAACTCTTTTTGGGTAGGATTTGGCTGCAAAACTTTATTGGAGATGGTGTACCTCTCAAGATCAAATTTGGGCTAAAATATTATCTTGTAAATACTTGAGAGGTATTTATGAGGCTAAGATCCCTAGAGTCAGCTTGGTTGGGAAAGGTTTAGTTATTTAGGACACTCTGAAAAGAGGAGCTAATTTAATCAAGCAGGGTTTGTTCTGGATTTGCAATCAGGGATCAAATTATCTTTTTTGGGAGGATTCTTGGGATGGCCACCCTCCAATCTTGAATCAATATCCTAGGTTACGTTTCCTAAGTATTTTTTTCTTGGAAGTAGGCTGGTCTCATGTGGAGGACTTTAAAAAAATAGTCTTTTGGAAATATAGATATGTACAGGTGGAAATATTCGCAAGAATGGCCCCAGGGGGGACTGGCCAAGGACAAAGAGGTGTTTGCTCTTATTCTTACGAGGAGGTCTTGTTCTTCATTGAGGGGTAAATATATTCTGGCTTGGAACCCTGATCCTAAGGGAACCTACTCGGTAGTCTATGGTTATCAAGTTCTTGATAAGCAAAAGTATGGAAGTCTTCCTGTCACTTGGTGGAAAAAGGTGTGGGATAAAAATCTTATTCTAAACTGTATTCTACCGATTTTTTCTAGAGAGATAAATGAGCACTTGATGGGTCCAATTTCCCTTGAGGAGTTGGAAAATGTTGTATTCAAGATGAAAAAAGAAAAATCCCCGAGTCTAGATGGATTCTCGATTGATTTTTATCATAATTTTTTGGGATTTGATAAAATTTGATCTTTTGGAGGTGGTCCATGAGTCCCAAAATAACAAACAGATGCTAAGGGTCCTAAATGCTACCTTTGTGGTGCTTATACCCAAAAAATACGGAGCAAATTCTTTGGATATGTTTAGGCCTATTGCTCTCTACAATGTTGTGTATAAGATCATCACAAAAATTATTGTTGAGAGGTTGAAGATATGGTTGAGCAAAATCATCTCTAAGGAGAAAGGAGGGTTTGTTGCTGGCTAACAAATCTTGAATGGGGTTGTTATTGCTACAGAATCTATTCACTCGATGGAAACTTCTAAGGAGAAAACTATGTTTATTAAGTTGGACATGGCCAAATCCTATGATCGGGTCAGATGGTCCTTTCTTCAAAAAGTTCTTAATGCTTTTGGATTTGAGGAGGAATGGATTAGATGGGTGATGAATTGTGTTTCTTCTTCCTCATTCTTTGTTCTTGTTAATAATGAGCCATAAGAGCTATTTGAGGCCTCAAGGGGATTGAGGCAAGGATATCATTTATCTCCTTATTTGTTTATCATTATGGCGGAAGGTTTGTGAATATTTCTCAAGTCTCAAGTCATGCAAGGTCTCATTCAAGGGTGGAAGTGGGATAGTAGTTTGCCACCTCTTTCCCACCTTTAATTTGTTGATGATACTACTTTGTTGGGAGTTGCCACTATCAGGGAAGCTGGAAATATTAGACAGTCTCTTGACATATATCTTAGTGCTTGTGGATAGTTGATTAATGATGACAAGTCTTCTATTTTCTTCTTCAATACCCCTCCTCTTATTCAAGCCATGATTGCTCACATTCTAAGACTTCAGGTTGGGACTCCCCCCATCATTTATCTTGGTATTCCAATTTCATATCATCCTCTACATAGATATTCTTGGCAATATATGCTTGATAAGTTTAGAAGGAAGGTGAATCACTGGACTTTCATATGGCTATCCACTGCAGGTAGAGTGTTGTTTTTAAAATATATTGTTCAAGCTTTACCAATTTATAGATGTTTTATACAAATAACTCCCTCTCACTTCATCAAGTATTGAGCAAGGTGCAAAAACAATATTATCATTGTTGTCAACACAGACAAATAGATCATTTGATGATGCAATGGATAGGAGTTCAGAGGTTAGTCAGAGCATGTATAGTGAATTTTTAAGAAGACAGAAGTGGCCCAGTTTCAAAATATCAAAGAAAAAGGCAAGTAAGAAAACTATCACGATATCGTGACAAGAAAATTGTCACGATATCGTGACATGATGAGAAGCTGGAAAAACTGTCGCGATATCGCGACATGTTTGAGGAGAGAGAAAGCATAAGAAAAATTGTCATGATTTCATGACATGTTTGGAGAGAAGGTGCAAGCAAAGAAAACTGTCATGATTTCATGACATGTTTGGAGAGAAGGTGCAAGCAAAGAAAACTATCGCAATTTCATGACATGTTTGGAGAGAAGGCGCAAGCAAAGAAAACTATCGTGATTTCGTGACATGTTTGGAGAGAAGGCACAGGCAAAGAAAACTATCACGATTTTGCGACATGTTTGGAGAGAAGGCGCAGGCAAAGAAAATTATTGTGATTTCGTGACATGTTTGGAGAGAAGGCGCAAGCAAAGAAAACTATCGTGATTTTGTGACATGTTCGAGGAGAAGGCGCAAGCAAAGAAAACTATTGCAATTTCATGACAATCTGCAAGAGAGGCAGTATGGACGAAAATGTGTCACGATTTCATGACATGTTTGAGAGAAAGAGCTTGCAAGGAAAAGTGTCACGATTTTACGACAATTTGCAAGAGCGAGTGTACAAACGAGAAAGTCTCACGATTTCCTGACATGTTCCGTTTTATTGAGCGAAAGGCAGAGAAAGGCACAAGGCAACGAAAGTGTCGGGATTTCATGACATGTTTCGTTTTCGCGGGCGAAAGGCAGAGAAAGGCACAAGGCAACAAAAGTGTCATGATTTCGCGACATGTTCCATTTTTGCGGGCAAAAGGCAGAGAAAGGCATAAGGTAGCAAAAGTGTCATGATTTCGCGACATGTCATGTTTTCGCTGGTGCATGCCGAGAAGAGTGCAAGGAAGCGAAAAGTGTCACGATTTCGTGACATGTCATGTTTTCACTGGTGCATGCCGAGAAGAGTGCAAGGAAGCGAAAAGTGTCATGATTTCATGACATGTCATGTTTTCGTTGGTGCATGCCAAGAAGAGTGAAAGGAAGCAAAAAGTGTCACAATTTCGTGACATGTCATGTTTTCACAGGTGCAAGCCGAGAAAAGGACAAAGAGGCAAAAAGTGTCACGATATCATGACATGTCATGTTTTCACGAGTAAAAGGCAAGAAGAGTACAAAGAGATAGAAGTGTCACGATTTTGTGACAGGTCGCAACAGCACGATTAAGAAGAGTCAACTAAAGTTGGTGCGACAGTTACAAGGGCAGTTGCGTGCAGAAGTAAAGTTTGGCTCAAAATTGAAAAGAGTGTCACAGTAAAGAGATAAAGTGTCATTGCTGAAAGAGTAAATGTGTCGCTAGGGCAGTTGCATGCAAAAGTAAAGTTTGGCTCAAAATTGAAAAGAGTGTCGTCGTAAAGAGTTAAAGTGCCACTGCTGAAAGAGTAAATGTGCCACGAGGGCAGTTACGTGCAAAAGTAAAGTGCAGTTCAAAATTGAAAAGAGTGTCATCGTAAAGAGTTAAAGTGTTTCTGCTAAAAGAGTAAATGCACCGCAAGGGCAGTTGCATGGAGAAGTGTGCTGTAAGAGAGTGACAAGCAGAGCCGAAAGAATGTTTTGTGTACAGTAAGTTAGGGTTAGGGTTGAGCTCTACACGAGGCATGAGCATTGTGGATTTCCAAATAAAATGAAAAAGGAGCTATGAAAAGAGAGTGGTATATAGTGCTAAAATATACATAAGAGGGCCATAATAGAGATAGCAGTGTGCTAAAAAGGGTAGAGAAGAGAGGGTTGTAAGAGAGAAGAGTAGAGTTGAAAGAGAAAAATATAACAGAGCTGTAAGTATATGCAGTTCTTGTTAAAATGCATTAGACCAGTGAGGGTCTTGTAGAAGAGAAGGCATTTTTATGTCATTGAAACAGTTCAGAACTGAAGTCCAAGTTGGTGCTTGGCATTAGGGGGTTGGTGCTCCTTTCTGTTGCTATAGATAAATAAGGGGTTGGTGCTCCTTCCTGTGGGTACTGGAAAATTGTTTGTAAAGTTGGTGCTTTACAAAGGTTGGATTTGGATGGGAGTCTAAGCAGTCTAATTTTTGAGGAGTAGCCAAAACTAGTGAACCTCGTTAAATCATGTGTTGTGGAATGCTCTCTTGTTTAATTGCTTTATCTATTTTTAAGTTCTCTCTGCTTAAGTTTTAAAGATTTGTAGATCTGAATTTAAATAGCTACACTGATTCACCCCCCCTCTCAATGTCATTGTGAGAATATCAATTGGTATCAGAGCAAGGTTCCTAAACAAGCTCAATCAGCTAAGGTGATCTTGGAAGAAACACAATGGTCGGTGGTGAAGGATTTTCATCCAACAAAGCTCTTTTGTTCGATGGAACTAATTACTCTTTCTAGAGACTCAGGATGCAGACATATATATGTGCTTTGGGATATGACATTTGGGAGTCAGTAGACAGTGGATACACAATACCCTCTACTCCTCCAATAGATGTTGCTAAGAAGAAAAAGTTTGAGAATAACTCTAAAGCAAAGAATGTTATAATGTGTGGGTTAGTAGACAGTGAACTAATAAGGATCATGAGCTGTAAAACGGAAAAATACATGTGGGACAAATTGCAAAGCATTCATGAATGAGATGGCAAGATCAAGGAAAGTTACCATTTAAGTGCTTCAAATATGGAGGCGTCGAGCACTTTGTAGCTAAATGTCCAATGAATGAGAAAAACAAAAATGATGAAGGGTCACACCAAGAAATAAATGACTGGAAGAAGAAACCACATTTTAGAAAAAACAACTTCAAGAAGAAAAGTTTCATATCCAAGAATGTCAACTCTTCTGAAGACTACTCCGGTGAGGATTCTAAAGAAGAAGTAGGTGAAGCTCTGTTCATGGCATTTGAAGAAAGAAAAATAGAGGAAAAATAGGAATGTAATGAAAAACTTGAGGATGAGGCTGAAGTATATCTGGAAGGTGAGTTGGTTGCTACACTTAAAGAGCTGAGCACAGAAAGGAAAAATAATAAAAAGGTTTCAAGAAAGCTTGAGGATGCCAATGAAATAATAAATAGCTTGAAAGTATAGACAAACAAATTTAAGAAAATGTTTGAAGTTCTCGAAGTATAATTAACCATAAAAATAGATGAGTGCAGCAAGCTAGAAGAAGACATTGTTAGGTTAAGGATGCAGCTAGAGGAGATGAATCAAAAATTGAGTTGTTATCATAAGTTTGAAAAAAGTTCTGTAAAGTTGGATAAAATTATAAATAACCAAAGGCCTTCAGGCATCAAATTTGGTTTGGGCTTTGATGAAGGAGAATCATCAAAGGGATAAAAGGCCATAAATGTAGAACCCATAAAAAAAGAAGATAATATCAGGGTTGATTAAGAAAAAACAAATCATGCCAAAGAAAGCAATAATGCCAGACTCAAGATGAGTACTGACAAAGATGGATTCACAAAAGTCACACATCCAAGAAGGAGAAGATTCATGGCTCCTACTTCAAAATGGCAAAGACCTTCACCCAGGTTTAATCATTCATTTTCTGGTTATTATTTTAAATGCAATGCTTATGGTCATAAGATTTCATATTGTAGTTATAATGTAGAACAAAGGAATTTCACTAGTAGAAATGTCTTCTCACCATTGATGGATTATGTAGTAGAATGTTATAACTGTCATAATTTTGGACACATTGCAAGGAACTGTAGAAGCACTTATGCAGCAAATAAATATCAGGGTAGAAAATATCAACCAAATGGATTGAAACAAAACAAAAAATTTCTTGAAAAATAGGCACAAGCTAATGAAAGGGGAAAGGCAAAACAAGTAGCCAAAACTGCCATCAAACCAAAATGGAAAGAAAAGGAGAAACTCCAGAAAGAAAAGGAGAAACTCCAGGAAGAAAAGGAATCTTTGATTGTTCAGACTGCTTTTAAAGCACAAAACAAATTTTCACCATGGATACTTGACAGTGGTTGCTCCAGTCACATGACAGGTGACAAGCAAAAATTTGAGAAGTTACAGAATTACAAAGGTGGTTTTGTGAAATTTGGAAATAATGATGGAGCAAAGATATTTGGCAAAGTATCAGTCAAGATCAGTGACGAAAAGATCAAATCAAAAGAAGTCTTGTTTGTGATTGGTCTGAAGCATAACTTGCTCAGCATAAGTCAAATCTGTGACAGAGGTCATGAAGTAATTTTTAAGAAGCAGGGTTGTGAAGTGAGAAAAGATAACAGTGGGAAGTTAATTGCTACTGGATTAAGGACTTCTGGAAACCTGTATACTCTCTCAGAGACTTCAGAAGGAGCATGTTTGATTAGACAGGAAGATGAAAATTGGTTGTGGCACAAGAGGCCCGGTCATATTAGCTTTGACAATTTGGTAAAAATAAACTCAAAAAGGGCAGTAAGAGATATACCCTCTATTGGCAAACCACTAAATAGTATTTGTGCTTCATGCCAAAAGGGGAAGAAAACTAGAGCCACATTTAAATCAAAGGAGTACTATACCAGCAAACCTTTAGAACTAATACATACTAATTTATGTGGACCCATGAGAACACAAAGTATAAATGGTGACAAATACTTTATGTTGTGCATAGATGACTATTCCAGAATGACCTGGATATTCTTTTTGAAGCAAAAATCTTAAGCTTTTGAAATGTTCAAGACTTTCAAAAACCAAGTTGAGAATGAAACAGGAAAAAGGATCAAATTCTTAAGATCATATAGAGGAGGAGAGTTCATCTCAGAGGAGTTTGCAGAATACTATCAAAAATATGGGATCAGAAGACAATTTTCAGTAGCAAGGACACCTCAGCAGAATGGTGTTGTAGAAAGAAAGAATAGAACTATGCAGGAAATGGCACGGACGATGTTGACTGAGAGCAAAATTATAGACAAATTTTGGAAAGAGACAGTCCATACTGTAGTTTATATCCAAAACAGGTGCATGTTGAGGACGCATGAAAGCAAAACCCCTTATGATCTATGGTTTGGCAAGAAGGCAACAACAAAATACTTCAAAGTCTTTGGCAGCAAGTGTTACATCAAAAGAACTAAAGATAATCTTGGTAAGTTTGAAGATAGAGCTGATGAAGGTATTTTCGTTGGCTATTCATCAAAAAACAAAGCTTACAAATGCTACAACAAAAGGCTAAAGAAAATTGTAGACAGTGTCGATGTTAAATTTGATGAAGATAGGAAACGAGCAGTCAGCTGTGAAGAAAACTACCCTATTTATGAAGAATTTATTGAAGGAGATGAAGAAAAGGAAATAGAAGAGAATCAAAAAACTAACCCAGATGATTTAAGTATTGATTTAGAAGTAGAAGAAAACAATAAATTCAAAACAGGAAGCTGGCAAAAAAATCATCCCAGAGAGCAAATTATTGGGGACCCCACAGTTGGTGTTAAGACAAGAAGAAGAGTAGTAAGTAACTACTCCTTGTTATCCAGCATTGAGCCCAAAAATATTGCTGAAGAAAGCACAGATGAAAGTTGGATGAATGCAATAAACGAAAAACTAGATCAGATTGAGAAAAACAAAACCTGGGAGTTAGTACCAAGGCCTGCAAATAAAAACATAATCGATACTAAATGGATTTTTCGAAACAAATTGAATGAAGACGGACAGGTTGTAAGGAATAAAGCAAGATTGGTCTGTAAAGTCTATGCTCAAGTTGAAGGTATTGATTTTGAGGAAACTTTTGCATCAATGGCTAGACTCGAGGCAATCAGAATGTTTCTGGCTTTAGCAATCCATAGGAATTTCAAAGTTTATCAGAAGGACGTGAAATCAGCATTTTTGAATGGAAATCTTGAAAAAAAAAATTATATTGAGCAACCAGATGGCTTTCAACTCGGTGATAATCCCAACTTTGTTTGCAAGTTGAAGAAATATTTGTATGGCTTGAAACAGGCACCCAAAGCATGGTATGCAAGACTAGACAACTATCTCACTGAACAAGGGTTCAAGAAAGGTATGGTGGATAGTAACTTGTATGTCAAAACAGACAATGGCCATCTTATTGTCCTTATTGTTTATGTAGATGATATAATTTTTGGCAGTAGCAATGATGAGTCATGCAAAGACAGAAAATAAAATGCAGAAAGAATTTGAAATGTCTATGATTGGTGAACTTTCATATTTCCTCGGACTACAAGTTAACCAAAATGAAAAGGGCATTTTTATTTTTCAAGTTAAATATGTGAAAGAAATGCTGAAAAATTTCACAATGGAGGATTTTAAATCTGTTAGCACTCCCATGACAACAGGTTGCAAGTTGAGCAAGGATGACAAATATCCAGATGTAGATCAAACCATGTACAGATCTATGATTGGAAGCCTGTTGTATTTGAAAGCTACCAGACTAGATATCTTACAGGCAGTATGCATGGTAGCAATATTTTAGGCTAGTCCCAAAGAGACTCATGTGACAGCTGTGAAGAGGATTTTTAGGTACCTCAAGGGTACTATGGAGTATGGGTTATGGTACCCAAAAGGTAAGGACTTCACTCTTATTGCATATTCTGATGCAGATTGGGCAGGATGTATAGATGACGTAAAGAGTACCAGTGGAGGTGCATTCTATGTTGGAGACAGGTTGGTAGCATGGCACAGCAAGAAACAAGAATCAGTCTCTCTATCCACAACAGAGGTAGAATACATTGTAGCAACATCATGTTGTACGCAGATTTTATGGATGAGACAAACCCTGAAATATCTTGGTATTAACTTCAAAGAGCCAATTTTAATTAAATGTGATAATACCAGTGCTATTAACATCTCAAAGAATCCGGTTATGCATTCTCGCACCAAACATATTGCAATCCGGTATCACTTTTTGAATGATAAAGTTGCAAAAGGGGAGGTTAAATTGGATTTTGTTCCAATTACAGAGCAAGTAGCGGATATCTTCACCAAACCGTTGCCCAAGGAAGTTTTTGAATACCTTTGCAGTAAGTTGGGAGTCGTCACACTTCCCAAGAACTGACTAGCTATTGGGAACACATTCTCAGGGGGAGCATTTATATATTTGATTATCTGTTTGCTCATGTTTGTAATTTTTGCTAACTGTAATATTGTGTGCCTAAGAATGTTGTGCATGGACTCAGGGGGAGTCTGCAGTAGCCCTTTGGTATTATTGTCAAAGGGGGAGAAGAATTACAGGAAATTGCACGTGTTGCCAACAATTCCAAAGGGGGAGATTGTTGAGCAAGGTGCAGAAATAGTATTGTCATTGTTGTCAACACAGACAGATAGATCATTCAATGATGCAGTGGACAGGAGTTCAGAGGTCAGTCAGAGCATGTACAGTGAATTTCCAAGAAGACAGAAGTGGCCCAGTTTCAAAAGATCAAAGAAAAAGGCAAGTAAGAAAACTGTCATGATATCGCGACAAGAAAACTGTCGCGATATCGTGACATGATGCGAAGCTGGAAAAACTATCGCGATATCGCGACATGTTTGAGGAGAGAGAAAGTGCAAGAAAAACTGTCACAATTTTACGACATGTTTGGAGAGAAGGCACAAGCAAAGAAAACTATCATGATTTCGTGACATGTTTAGAGAGAAGGTGCGAGCAAAGAAAACTGTCATGATTTTGTGACATGTTTGGAGAGAAGGCGCAAGCAAAGAAAACTGTCGCAATTTCGTGACATGTTTGGAGAGAAGGCATAGGCAAAGAAAACTGTCACGATTTCATGACATGTTTGGAGAGAAGACGCAGGCAAAGAAAACTGTCACGATTTCGCAACATGTTTGGAAAGAAGGTGCAAGCAAAGAAAACTGTCATGATTTTACGACATGTTCGGGGAGAAGGCGCAAGCAAAGAAAACTGTCATGATTTCATGACAATCTGCAAGAGAGGTAGTATGAAAAAAAATGTGTCACGATTTTGCAACATGTTCGAGAGAAAGAGCTTGCAAGGAAAAGTGTCACGATTTTGCGACAATTTGCAAGAGCAAGTGTACGGACGACAAAGTGTCATGATTTCGTGACATGTTTCGTTTTTGCAGGCAAAATGTGGCGAAAGGCACAAGGCAGTGAAAGTGTCGCGATTTCACAACATGTTTCGTTTTCACGGGCGAAAGGCAGAGAAAGGCACAAGGTAGCGAAAGTGTCATGATTTCATGACATGTTCCATTTTTGCAAGCGAAAGACAGAGAAAGGCATAAGGCAGCAAAAGTGTCACGATTTCACGACATGTCATGTTTTCGCTAGTGCATGCCGAGAAGAGTGCAAGGAAGCGAAAAGTGTCACGATTTCGCGACATGTCATGTTTTCACTGGTGCATGCCAAGAAGAGTGCAAGAAAGCGAAAAGTGTCGCAATATCGCGACATGTCATGTTTTCACGGGTAAAATGTGAGAAGAGTACAAAGAGACAGAAGTGTCACGATTTCACGACAGGTCGCAATAGCACGATTAAGAAGATTCAACTAAATTTGGTGTGACAGTTACGAGGGCAGTTGCGTGCAAAAGTAAAGTTTGGCTCAGAATTGAAAAGAGTGCCATCATAAAGAGATAAAGTACCATTGCTAAAAAAGTAAATGTGCTGCTAGGGCAGTTGCGTGCAGAAGTAAAGTTTGGCTCAGAATTGAAAAGAGTGCCATCGTAAAGACTTAAAGTGTCACTTCTGAAAGAGTAAATGTGTCGTGTGGGCAGTTGCGTGCAGAAGTAAAGTGCGACTCAGAATTGAAGAGTGCCATCGTAAAGAGTTAAAGTGTCGCTGTTGAAAGAGTAAATGCGCCACGAGGGCAGTTGCGTGGAGAAGTGTGTTGTAAGAGAGTGACAAGCAGAGCCGAAAGAATGTTTTGTGTATAGTAAGTTAGGGTTAGGGTTGAGCTCTACACGAGGCATGAGTGTTGTGGATTGCCGAATAAAAGGAAAAAGGAGTTGTGAAAAGAGAGTGGTATATAGTGCTGAAATATATAGAAGAGGGCCATAATAGAGATAGCAGTGTGCTAAAAAGGGTAGAGAAGAGAGGGTTGTAAGAGAGAAGAGCAGAGCTGAAAGAGAAAAAATATAACAGAGTTGTAAGTATATGCAGTTCTTGTTAAAAGGCATTAGACTAGTGAGGGTCTTGTAGAAGAGAAGGCATTTTTATGTCATTGAAACAGTTTAGAACTGAAGTCCAAGTTGGTGCTTGGCATTAGGGGGTTGGTGCTCCTTTCTATTGCTACAGATAAATAAGGGGTTGGTGCTCCTTCCTGTGGGTACTGGAAAATTGTTTGTAAAGTTGGTTCTTTGCAAAGGCTGGATTTGGATGGGAGTCCAAGCAGTCTAATTTTTTAGGAGTAGCCAAAATTGGTGAACCTCGTTAAATCGTGTGTTGTGGAATGCTCTCTTGTTTAATTGCTTTATCTGTTTTTAAGTTCTCCCTGCTTAAGTTTTAAAGAGTTGTAGATCTGAATTTAAATAGCTACACTGATTCACCCCCCCTCTTAGTGTCATTGTGAGAATATCATCAAGGGCATGGATGCTTTGTCAAGACAATTTTTATGGTCTAAAAAACTTGATCAATCTAAATGGAGTTTGGTTAGGTGGGATTCTATATGTAGGTCGATGCAAGAGGGAGGACTTGGGTTGCGACAGACAACTCTTTTTGGGCAGGCTTTGGCTGTAAAACTTTATTGGAGATGGTGTACCTCTCAAGATCAGATTTGGGCTAAAATATTATCTTGTAAATACTTGAGAGGTATTTCTGAGGCTGATATCCCTAGAGTCAGCTTGGTTGGGAAAGGTTCAGTTATCTAGGACACTCTTAAAAGAGGAGCTAATTTAACCAAGTAAAGTTTTTTTTGGATTTGCAATCAGGGATCAAATGCTCTTTTTTGGGAGGATTCTTGGGATGGTCACCCTCCTATATTGAATCAATATCCTAGGTTACGTTCCCTAAGCATTTTTTTCTTGGAAGTAGGCTGGTCTCGTGTGGACTTTAAAAAAATCCAATCTTTTGGAAATATGGAGATGTACAGGTGGAAAGATCTGCAAGAATAGCCCCAGGAGGATTGGCCAAGGACAGAGAGGTGCTTGCTCTTATTCTTATGGGGAGGTCTTGTTCTTCATTGAGGGGTAAAGATATTCTGGCATGGAACCCTGATCCTAAGGGAACCTACTCGGTAGCCTATGGTTACCAGGTTCTTGATAAGCAAAAGTATGGGAGTCTTCTTGTCACTTGGTGGAAAAAGGTGTGGAACAAATTTTCCTGGCCAAAATGTGACTTCTTTCTCTGGTTGGTAGCTCGTAATAAATGCCTCACTTGGGATAATGTGAGGAAGAGGGGATTTTAGGGTCCCTCTTTTAGTGTCCTTTGCAGTAAGAATGAGGATGACTCTTCTCATTTATTTTTTCAATGCTCCTTTGCCAGAGACATTTGTCACTATTGGTGGAGCGCTTGGAACCATCCATGTTTTCATGTGCTGTCCCTAGAAGAATTTTGGAGTAGTCTGGGCAGACCTCTAGCTAAGGCCCCTTCCTTCGGGTGTCTTGGAATTTGGGCCCTTCTTGCATCATCTAGCAAATTTGGCTTGAACAAAAATGGTGCATATTTCAATGCAGTTCTTTGGTTGTTCAACAAATTTGGCAAAGGATCCTGTATATGGTTTAGGAAACCATCCATAGAAAATGTGATGTGGACCCTCTTTTGGATTCTAGGGAGGAGAAGGTATAGCAAGCCCTTGGTCTCTTTGGGGATGGTGTGAACTCTTCTAGCCCTAGTAGGGTTCCTTAGCTCAAGAAGAAGGTTAGGAGAGATGGTAGGTGGAGGCCACCCCCTAGAGGAGTTTTAAAAATTAATATCGATGGATCGTCCAGGGGTAATCCTGGACATGCCGGCATTGGCGGTGTTGGGAGAGATTCTACTGGTGGTGTCGGCTTTTTCTTTTCCATTTATAAAGGTGTTCACTCCAACAATTTTATGGAAGCTCTTGCAATTCTTGAGGCCTTGCGAAAGGGGTTTTCTCTTGGCTAGCATAGGATTATCTGCGAGTCCGACTCTCAAATTGTGGTTAATATTTTAAATAGTAAAAGAATGGAGGAAGTTAATTGACAATTGGCCTCTGTAGTCGTTCAGATTCTCAAAATGAGTGAATATTTCAAATTTATATCCTTTGTGCACATTCCAAAGGAATGGAACATGGTTGCTGATTACCTGGCCAAAAGGGCTTCTAAGTTCTTTGGATCCTTGGAGTATCGATAATTGGGAGAGTCTCCCATTTGGGGACTCTCAACGCCTGTAGGAGTTGATCCACAAGGATGTACAGACTTAATGTGGTTTGTTCTTGTTGTCTTTTCTGGGTGTCATTCTAGTCTAGTGGTTTTAGCATGTTTGGCTAATTATTTGAATCCTGGTTGGAAGCTCAGTTGGACTCTGTAATCCAAACTTTTTATCAATAAATTTTTACCCCTTTATTTTAAAAAAATAGAAAACTAAAAATATAATCATGCAAATATTCTCAGTCTAATGCCACCCTACACAACAAAACCAAAGATAGTGAGAAATTTCAAAAGGGTAACCTGACCTAATCAAACCTACAAAAACATAATTTGAGTTAGACCAAGTGCTAGCCTCTAAGGAAAATAAATGAAATCTACACCCACAAATCTTCACGTAGTGCAACCTTTTTACAGTATTAAACACCAAATAGAAATTTGGGAAAGCGTAGAGAAATATTGACAGTAAAACAAAACTACCCACTAAAATTTTCTCCTCCAATATTGCTCACAAAGTGCAAGTTTTTAGATTCTTTGCATTAAAAATAATATTTCGTTTTACAATAAGTATTTCCAATTTCTCTCAAAATCTCCAGCATCTAACCTCCAAGAAGGTACAACCTCCTTCCAGTGCTTCCACGAGGGTAAAAGGTTTTGGTACGAATCTCTGCCGCCAGCTTATCTTGTTCTCAAGGGTTGAAATTGTGAACTATTGTGAGTGTCTCTCACTGGTGCTTTCCCACTATGAATTTCATCCCTCCAGATCGACGCCAGGTCACCCGTATGCTGCGTTGTCCAACGCTACATCTTACGTATGCTTTACTGCATGTTTATTTTTTTGTGCCTAGATGTTCAGTCGGCCGCCACAGCATCCATGCTCTCTACAATGATTTGCTTCTTCGGCTACCTACGTGTCTGCATCCTTCACGTGTATCCGCATCCTTTGAAACGTGTTCCCTGCACTATCGTCATCCCCAATGGAGATGTCCCACATCACTAGTCTAGGCTTACATCCATTTATTCTCATTACACTAATTCCACATCTGTCGTGGTCAACTTGTTGTCGATTGCCAGACGACGAATTCCTCTAAACCAGGCTTCATATCGTCTCTACGTCATCTAACTGATTTTCACGTTGAGCGGTCGTGTGTCCCTTTGCCACGTGTCTGTGGTCCTGACATTTTTGTCCACGTGTCCCTATTTTTGAGGTATCACTTCGTAGCTTTTGGTAAGCCCTCCTGCCGAATCATGCCCAGTCACGCTCCATCTTAGCAGGCCCTGTCCACCTCACTTTACCGCGTCCGATCAACTCCACGTCGGATAACCTGCACATACATAAAATAAAATTGGGGGTATTAGATCTTCTAAAAAAAAATGAGCCAATATTCATATAATTACCTGAATACAATGATGACACTTTACACATCTCGCGTTATTATATTGCCATTTTAATTTCACTTTATTTTATTCTCCTTTTTTTTTTTTTTTTTTAATTGTTATTTGTTTTCTTTTATTATTATTATTTTTCAGAATTTTGTTCACGTTAATATCTATCTATCTATATGCACACCTTTTTTATTTTTTTATTTATTTCTTCAACTAATTTTAAATGTTTGGATTAATTTAAATCAACCACGAGCATTCAAACTTAAACAACACATTAGGAAAACACTAAATATTACAAAAAATAACCAAAAGGGAAACCCTAATCTACAAACAATCTATGCTACAACCTCGAAGGCAAAGGGACCTATGGATCTGCTTGTTGTGGTGTAGTGGTAAATGCCCTGGGTGCTCGTAGAGGCCGACCCATGTTCCATTCCCCTTGTCTCCAGCCTACATATATATGGTATAGTTAGGAATGTCGTATGTGTTGGTAGAGGCCGACAAGGCTCCATTCCTCCTATGCCCAACCTATTGAAAGTGACACCTCGAAAGGGGTGTTTTCCACTATAAATTAGTTTATCTGCTTGTTGTGGTGCAATGGTAAATGCCCTGGATGTTGGTAGAGGCCGGCCCAGGTTCCATTCCCCTTGTCTCCATCCTGTAAATATATAGTATAGTTAGGAATGTCCTATGTGCTGGTAGAGGCCGACAAGGCTCCATTCCTCCTATGCCCAACTTGTTGAAAGTGGCACCTCGAAAGGGGTGTTTTCCACTATAAATTAGTTTTTTACCCAGGTGTTTTAGGTGAGTTGGAGAGGAGAGGGAAATCCTCCAAGAGAGGTCCCAAGTTCAAATCTTCACCCTACCAAAAAGTTGAATTGGGTATCCAAAATCCAATTGATAATGTTGGTGCGGGCAGGGTCGGGTGTGATTCCCGGGTGACTTTGACGGTGTAGAACCCCTGTTCGTGGTCTCTCAGACCAAGGCGGCCTCGCAAGAGGTTTTTCGCTTAAAAAACAAAAAAGGGTCCTATGGACATTATTTCTCAAAACAACCCAAGACTTCTCAAAACTCAAAACAGAAAATGTGGGTCCCCAATTTTTGGGGCTACTTGTGGAATGGCCACAACACTACCCAAGGCTTAAGTCTTTTTTTTGGTCATAAAGGTCATCTACTAGGAGTAATGGCAAGTCTATCCAAGCGGCCAAGGAAAATATCTTGTTTTTTTTTATATTTCTTCTGCTAAAAAAAACATATACTTCTTAAATTATTTTTAATTTTGAAAGGAGAGAAAGTCTTTAAAAAAACAAATCCCTTTTAAAAATAAAACTTTTTTTAATATATAAAACATAAATATTCTTTTATTAATACTTGATTATTCTTTTTATTAAAATAAAAACCTTTTATCTAAAATATCTCTTTTAAATAAAAGCTCCTTTATAATAAAATACTTCTTTTAAATAAAAAATCATTTATTATTTAAAAACATAAATGTTTTTTTTTCTTTTCTATAAAAACCAATTATTAATTAAAAAATAATAATTTATTATTTAAAAACATAAGAACTAATTATTATTTAAATAAAATACTCATACTAATATTAAACATTAGCATGGCATCTTAAGTGGACTTAGGGTAATGGATCCTCTATGACCATTAATCCATTTTCCAAAGGTGTTCCTTTACCCAATAATTTTATACATGATATAGATGTAAACAAATCGAGCAATAAAATGCATTAAAACAAGGCAGATGATGTATCATCAATCCAGTCACTTGTCCTAGCCGAGGATTTACAATAGCTTCTAGGATACCAACTTTTGCTCCAAGTGGTTGGATCACTAATAGTCATCCCTAAAAGCAATATGCCTATATGAGGGTAGCCGTTCATGTTACCCTGAACTGTCTAAATCATCACTTACATTTTCAAGTACTTCCCCTAAGTTGTCTAAATCATCACTTCCATTTTCAATTACTTCGTTCTCAATGGTCGATTCTACCTCTTCCACCCACGGATGTACCTAGTGTTGCACATTGACAATACATTAGCAGTACCATATTCTACAAATATAAATCCTTATAAACAATGCATAGTCATTCAAAGCATCAAAAGTAAGCATCAGTTAGTCATTTTTTAGTACATAGTCTATTAGACAAAAAGTCCTACCAAGGTGGGGTATGACAAAACTGAACTACTAAATTAAAAAATGTTGAAATAGAATTCAAAGCAAGAAAAACAGAAATTAAACACTTAGATTTAAGTGTTCTCACAAAAATTTGAAATACATAGATAAATTGAAACTAGCTAGCTATGACAAAATAGGACTCACATGCTTGAAAAATAGGGAAAAAATATGGAAAAACAAGGGATTTATCCATGGATGTACCTAGTGTTGCACATTGACAATACATTAGCAGTACCATATTCTACAAATATAAATCCTTATAAACAATGCATAGTCATTCAAAGCATCAAAAGTAAGCATCAGTTAGTCATTTTTTAGTACATAGTCTATTAGGCAAAAAGTCCTGCCAAGGTGGGGTATGACAAAAATGAACTACTAAATTAAAAAATGTTGAAATAGAATTCAAAGCAAGAAAAACAGAAATTAAACACTTAGATTTAAGTGTTCTCACAAAAATTTGAAATACATGGATAAATTGAAACTAGCTAGTTATGACAAAATAGAACTCACATGCTTGAAAAATAGGGAAAAAATATGGAAAAACAAGGGATTTAATGCTATTGGAATTGATTACAAAAAATAGCAAAAAAAACCTATAATTTATAGCTAAGATCCTTCCACAAGTCCTAAGAGTGGACCCTTGCTTCGAGTTCTAGTAGAAGGTGAATGTTTTAGAAGATTCTAAATAACTCATGAAGTCAAAACATCATGCAAGAAATTGAAATAACTAAGCCTAAAATTACTACTCTTTATTGATTGCTTTTTAATTCGTTTATTTCTATTTTTCTACTAAATTTTCAAAGGTGGTAGAAAAGGAATATTTATAATTAAATCCTCAAATTGACTACCCACAAATGAGGGTACAAAATGGAAACAATTTACTGTCCCATTAATTGTAGAATTAGTCAAACTAGACTTTTCTAGAATTAGGACAAAAAGTTAGTTCGGATAGATTTTCTCATCATTGTGCCTCCAATTTCTATGGAATGCCTTAGAATAGTCTTAGAAAATTTTCATGTCACATCTTAGCCCTCTATATCATCGTCTTCAACATGAAATATGTCAAAAACTAATTATATTTTTAATGCAGATCCTACAAATGCTTCTAAACATGTGGTTGATTCAATCCATGCAAATTCTTAGGTTGTTAATTGTTTGGCTGATCTATAGCAAATGGATATGCTTATTTCTTATCTCTCATACATTGAAAAATTATTTGGACCGTTGATTTGGAGCACTACACCTAATTTTCAATTGACTACAACTTGTTGCTTGGATGTTCTAGAGAAAAAATTGTAGATTTTGTTACAACAAGAATGTAGTTTCTAGAATTTGTGCAGTTTGCACAATTTGAATCTAGAATGTATTAAAAACATAAAGTAACGGCAAGAAACATTTTTAAATATTTATGCAAGTCATATTTTCAAACCTATAACAAATACTTACATTTATGATACTTACTATACTTTATTTTATGCCTAATTAATGTTGAAATCTTGCAAAATAATCATAGAAATGAAGAAAAAGTTATCTTAATAGCAATATATCATTTTTTGCAATTTTACCACATTAACATAAACAACAATCAAAATAATTGGCATTAAACTATAGTATATAGGCAAAACAAGTAAATTTAGATGGCATATCATTGGAATAATGACACATTTTATTGTCTTGACACTCCCCTCTACTTATCCTGATGCATGCCCTCATGCATTATAGTGAGCCATAACAGCATTCAGGTCTAACTCTATGCATATTGCTCTAAAATTTATGATTTTATGTATGATAACCTTTGTTCCTTTTGATTTCCTCCAACTAGATCTAAAACTACTGATCTAGCTATGGATCAATGACAAAGTAATAAGAAACAAATGTAAATATGGTGGGTTGACAAAATTGGAGGCCTATCCACTCATGTTTTATTGCTAATATCACTTTCACCAGTGTCACCATCCTTCTACAAAACCACAACAAATTAGTTTACGAGATGGACTCCCTTTTTTTTCAAAGAACTAGAAAGTTCATCCCATCTGTGATTGCATGTCAACCTTACATTATCAAAGTTATCGTTGTAAAAATTATGAAAACTAGTTTTACTTTCTCTAATATTTTCAAGATATGTTGCCTTGATATTTGGATTACCCATCATAGAAAAGTGTGTGTGAGCTAGTAATTTTGGATTATGTTGGTCATGCCTGAGTAGAATTCTAGGTCCTATTTATGTTGCCTTATATTTTTGTAATTCCTGCTACCATAATATTTGATTGTTCAAAGTGGAAATGAAAGATCTAAGTTGCTTTATAGATATGTGGAAAGAACTAAACATCCTCAACTAGCACAAACATGTGCAAATAAAATTCACATAACAAGTTTTTCTACTCTTCTAGACTTTATAAAAAAGTATCAATAAAAATATATTTAGAAGATAATTCATAAGGGAGTTTAGAGTAGATCCTCATTACCTGCCACTTGTAGTATTGCTCTTTCAGGAATAAATAGAAAATTTTGGCATGTCCTTTGCATTGCACTACCTATTCTGCTATGTGGTACAAGTCCCTTTGTTTTTAGGACTATTATTTCTTCATTTTATCTTTTTTTTTTGCTCTTCTAAGGGAATTAATGCTACAAAACACCCTTCTAGAGAATGACAGTGAGCCATCCACCTTTCCACTACTACATTATGATTCACCAGTGAAATCATACCCTGCTAGGGTACAACAACTAGCTAGGGAATTGGTATTTATGGTAAATAATCCACCCTTATAGCCTACTTTATATTCAAAGTTTTCTCAATCACCTATTTGGTTTCCTCTTCCACTATTTCTTCAGATTGATCTACCTCAATCTACAATTATTAAACTCTATATGTTGGGACCTCTTGCTCCAAAGCTCTCTTTTGTCTGCCTTGTTTTGAAAATCCTTCATATTTTTATTGATTTAAAGTTGCTTCTTATTTTATAGATGGCTCTTGTACTAGTGTTTTTTCCTATGTAGTCTATGGTTGTTATTGCTTTGAAGCATTTTCTACTCATCTAGAGCTCTCTCCAATATCCATGGGCTCCTTTTCTACCCATCGAACAAACATTATATGTTTTATCCCCCTCTCCTCTACAGAAGTAAGATTCATAATAGGAGTAGGTAGGACTAGTTCCTATTCTACAACAACAATTTCATTCATGCTAGAGTGAGGTGAAATTCTCTCTTGCTCATTGATTTTCTAGAACTGATCAACAATTTTGAGTAAAAATTTTACTTCTTCCTCACCAACGATAGGTTCAAGGGGTACAGTTCTTTTTTCTCCTATTCTATCCTTCAATTCATATAATTCTTACAAAATTTTACAGTTATACCTATATTTTTTTTTATTTTATCTTATGTCTCTTCCAACCACTTCTATTGTATTTTTATAATAACCCTGGCAACTTTCACATGGTCCTTAGGTTCTATTTCTGCATAATTTTCTTGTTTATTTGGGGCATCTAATTCTAAATAGAACATAGGTATGGTCATATCAGGTGGAGAATATGCCTATGCATGATCCCCTATTTCTACAAGAAATTTAAAATCTTGCTCATCCTCATCATCTAGAAGGATCAATTTTATCAATTTTTGGGACTCAAGAAATATTAATTAATTTACTTGAGAAGTTCCATTCTACCTTTATCTTAAACTTCTCCTGAGAGGAGGTGAAGTTTGTTGCTCATGTTTCTCTTATGTTGCTTCTTCCTCCTAGTTACTGGAGATCGCTTCAACTGACCTATATACCTATTAAAATGATTTTGTCTACCTCTTGGGTTATTCTATTTTCTTTTTATGTATTCTAGTTTGGCCTAGAGCTGCCTCAACATTCCTTTTAGTGGTAGACCCGGTTTTGCTTGTTTGAATTGGTTACTCTAGCTAGTATTACTCATTTTTAGAAGAAGAATCTACTTGAGTAGATTTTTTCTCTATGGAAGATAGTTCTTCTTCAGCAGAGCATTCCTCTATTGTATCTGGTATAGAGGGTTTCTATTGGATAGGGATATCTACTTGATCAGACATATATATATATCCCCAAACCTAATAATAACTCTTCTAGTCCTTCTCTATTTTGTAGGGCCTATTTCAAGTTTCCTTTTTCTTGTCCCCTTTAATCTTATTTTAGTAGATGTAGGTCCATTGTTTGAGGAAGATTCTTTTGTAATTTTAGGTTATTTATCCCTAGACCTAGTAGTTTCTTTACTTCTAGATTTTTTAACAAGGGTTTCTACTGCACTACCAAGCCCTTCTCCTCTCTTCTTTTAAGAATTCCTAGAAATAGAGTCCTCTACCTAGGGCTCAAGAAATATTTTAAATGATCAAGGGTTTACTCTAAAGTGATGTTTACACAATAATTTTATTAGGTTATGATGCTTGAAAAATCCTTGTCCTTCTCGAAATCATTTGACCATGTCATGTGGAGCATGGTGCAAGTATAAGGGTAGATTTATCCTAAGATCGAGTTTATTGACACCATGTCTTAGGTGTGTCAAAAAATTAATGTGATGCCTTGATAATACAACAAATTGACTTTCATAGATCAAATACCAAATTACCTAGATAGTGGCCTCACCCCATGGCTTCTTCAATATTGTTCTCTTTAAATATTTACAAATATTATTACTAACATGCATTTAAGGTTTTGTGTTCCCATATTCCTTAAACGCATTTACTAGTCTTGGAAAAGTAGTCTTAAATGCTTTTACCAACCCTAATCCTTCATAAGAAAGTTTAGAAATTTCACTAAGAATCATAGGGGTTACATCAATTCACATGTCATAAATATTTGCTTTGTTAATTCAAAGGGTGCATGCAAACTGTTCTACTTGTCCTTCCGGATGCCCATCGAACTTCTACAAAAATGACATTCATCTTTCTCATTGAAAAACCACAACCACTTTAGGATGATACTACAACTCATAAATATTATCTGGCTTGGATTTTATTTTTTATCGATCCATATCATCTATTGCATGTGCTAAGTTGTTTTTTTTTTGGTAGTTTTTTGCTACATTCCTATTTTTCTTTCTATAATTTTTGGTTGTAGAATGACAATAAGGATTTTTATTTTCATGAAGTTGGCACTCAAGAATTGATGATTACTATGTACTCATGCTTGAGCAGTACTATATGCTTTGAAATATGGTGAGCTCTCATGTTAAAAATGCACACATAAAATTTGTGTACTTCCTATACACAAGTTAAGACATGTGGCAAGTTATGAGTTAGGTGTGACAAGATTTGAATCAAGCATGAATAGTGATGACAGTTGGAAACTATGGTGAGTAAATTCCACATATTTTTTTGATAAATAATTTCCCATGTATTCAATGTGGATGGTTGATCTATTATCCAACAGTGCAGATTTCACTAACTCACCCTAGGGTTCTCGATAATCATAATATGGTCATCCACCTTTCTTGTTACCACATTTGCTTTAAAAATGTGTAGTCAAATATTTTTCTAGGTATTTTCTTGGTGCAAATTCTAATGACACTTGATTTGAAAAAATATATTTGGAATCATAATGTCATGATAGGTCTTGAATAGTTGCCAACTGGCATGGCATTGGTGTCCATTATTTTATTTTATTTTTTTGACTTGGACTTTTGTGTGCACAAAATTTTAAATTTGATAGAACCTTTTTGCATATGGCTTGTTATGCTAGAGAAACTATATTTTTTTAATTTTTTTTTTCAAAATTTCAGAGTTGAATCCCTTATAACTAAAGGTATGTGAAAGTATCCTTTGGGGGTACTTAGTAGGGTATTTATTTTTTCCATTTATACATATAGATATGCCAAGAATCTAATCATTATTTTTGCAATGTTAGAGCTAATTAATAGTAAAATTGAAGAAAATACATACCTTAATGTTTTGAAGAGATTTCATGCATTCTCTTGGATTACTTGTTGATTGCATAGGCTTTCTAAATTACAAAAAATACATAGATGTAGTAATTAGAATTTTTACAATAGATAAAAATTTCATGAGGTAAACAAGTCAAAAATCGATTTTCCTGTAAGCCTTAATTCAATAGTACCTCAAAGAGGTTTTAACTATTGAATTTTTCATTTCATTTTTTTAAAGTCAGAAGGGATTGTCATTTCTAGTTTTCAACCTTCTTCTGTCTTGATTGTGTCAATGAAGGATTTTCACAATCAAAATTATTATTATTATTGTTATTATTATTATTATTATTATTATTATTATCATGATTAAAAAAGGTATTAATTTAGAATTTATTTCAGAAGAGGAAGCCTCTTCTATCAAATGTAAATCAGATTGTAAAAAATGTTGAGCAAATTTCACCTTGGTCAATGGCTTATGGTACAATCATAAACAATGTTCATTGACTATCAATTTTTTCCTTGAATCATAAATAGGAGAAATTCAAACAACTTCATTATCAAAATCTTCTTCAATTTGGTACAGTCCTAGCCTCTGAGTCTATAGATTACCAATAAAATAATCATAGTGAGAATAAAACAATGCTCAATCACCTGGTTTATAGTTGATGCTCTTAATGTGACTATCATACCATATTTTTTTGTTGTTGAATGATCTCGATTTGGTGAAGTGCCTCCAATACAATTTCATGCAATGCATTCGATTACAAAATTCTCTCTTGTTGTACCTACAACAACTCATTACCAACTTCTAAAGATGTATGAAGTTTTAGTAATTCAAATTCAAATAGAAAAAATATTTCTTACCATAAACCAATTCATAAGGTGTAAATCCTGTAGTGGATTTCCATGTAGTATTGTATACCCAAATGGCCTCTCGTAACCTATTCATCCAATATTTCCTATGAGAATATATTGTTTTGTTAGAATATTCTCTAGTTCTTTATTTATTTCTTCTACCTAACCATTTTCTTGGGGGTGAGAGGGTGATGATTTTTTATGTCTAATTTCTAAAAATTTAGTAAATGCTTCTATAACCTTAGATACAAATTGAGGTCCATTATCTATAATAAGAGATTGCGGAGCACCAAATCTTTGAAATATTTGGTTAATAGGAAATCAGCTACCTTCTCTTCTCAAACATGTTTAAAAGCACATACTTCATCCCATTTGGTTACAAAATTAGTGTACATAAGAATGTGTTTCTTCCCTTGAGAAGGTGGGTCAATGGGTCCAATAAGTACAACCCCCATATTTCAAATGGTTCTAAAACCACTTGAGGTTATAGAGGCATTTCATTTGTTTAGTTGGTTTGGCCATTTCATTCACATGAATCACAATGTAAAAAATTGTGTGGTTGTGTTTCAATTTATTTTATACTAGGTTGTATTGAATTGATTCCTTCATAATTGCTTATTAGTGAGTTGATAGGGTAGTGGTATGGTAGAAGAGAATGGAAAATTTGTGTATGTTTATCAAAAGCAATTCCTAATGGAATTAGATTTGATATATGGAAATGAAAATATGAGAGAATATTATGATGCCATCTATGTGGAAAATTAAAGAAATTATCTTATGTTGGAATGGGTGACAAATGTTCAGGTTCTTCATCATTCTATAGTAATCATTAAATAAAAATTGGTTCATCTTCAAGTCCTTAATCATACAATTTGTTGATTATAATAGTTTCTTCTTCAAAAATAAACCTTTCAAATGGATCCAACTCTTCCACATAATCCTTTACAACTATGGTGATCAAAGATCAAATATTCTCTTTATTTTTCTCATATGATTCAGGAAACCATAAGCTACCAAAAAAATTGATTGAATGTTTTGTAAGAGGATATAGGGAGATTTTATTTGAATCAATTCCATTAGTAATGGTCATATCTCCTAATCTACAATCAATGAAAGTAGTTGTCATAGAAATACAAGGTCTTCCTAAAATTATTAGGTAATTGTTCACAGTGTTTTAGGATTGTAATACCAAAAATTCAACTAGATATTCCCATGATGAAATATTCATAGGAATATTTTCTATTATTTCTTCTAGTTTAGCAACTGACCTATCACCCATTTCTAATATTGTAGACATAGGATTTAGGTTATTTAGTTGTAACTTTTGCATTGTATCCTTCATCGTAACATTAATCAGAATATTATATATTTGAATTGATCCTATGACTACTATGACTATTGCACTTCTCAGATCACCATACTTAGGTGGAATAAGTTTTCTTACAAGCAATTCTTCTAATTTTCCATCCACTTGTATGGTTTTAGTAAATGTTTTATTCTTTATTTCTTGCCTCTTAATACACAATTTTTGAATTGTCTTATTAATAATTGGTACATATTTATTAGTTTGTAGCAAATTAATCATCACATTTAAACATTTTAACTCTTTTACCAAATTTGATTCTAAATATCTTGTTTCTAATATCTCGAATCGTTTAGGATATGGTACTTTTTATTATAAAGAAGGTAAATCATCATGAGGGAGGTTTTATTTTTCTTTCCATTTTTCAATATTTTATTATTGTGGTTTTAGTGTATATGGGTCCTCTTGTTCATTGTCATCAACTCATATTTCTACATTGATAGATGGAGTGGGTTCAAGGAGTGTTTTTCCTAAACGTAATTGAAGGTTGTCACAATCAATGATATTTTTCATGGCTGTATTTTCCAGTTCAACCGTGTAGATGGGGGTTGTCTGTCTAGTATTATTAATATTAGCCATAAGTTGAACCAAAAATGGAGGTTGTTTTACTTATTGTTGTTTTTGTTATTGTTGTTGTCTTCCTTTAGGGTAATTTTTAGAAATACTAAGAAATAGGTTTTGTGGTTGGTTTTGATACCTATATTGCCCTTGGTACTATTGATGTTATTATACCCATTGTTTTCCTTGTATCTATGGGTGCATCCATGGTGGATTTTATTGATTTCATTATTGATATATCCATACAAGTTAAGACCATTCTTGAGATGATGCCCTTGGTGGTTGACCCCAAGACTATTGAGGTGGCTCTAAATTAGACCATGGCATAGACCAAAGATTATTTTCCCAATTTATGGAAAATTGAGAAGCATTTTGGTATGAGTATTGTGGGAAATTAATCCCTTGTCTTTGTCCTACAAATTTGAGTTCTTTCATAGTTTAAGGCTTATTTTCCAAGATACTTTTAAGTCCTCGTAACAAATGACATTGGTCTATAGGGTGCCCTTTTTCACAAATGCTACATATAGCAGATATGGAGTTTTGTTCAAAGGACATTTATGAAGAGCATGCTTATTTCAACATCTTAGATAATAGATGGCTAAAGGTTTGGTAGATTTGGTTTTTGTGTTCAATTCACCTAATGTCATGTTAAAATGCACTAGAATATCAGTTTTTAGGTTAGCAAACTCTTCCATTAATTATTTCAAGTCATTTCCATTGCTACCAATTTTTCATCTTATCTATCTTGTACGAAAATAATTTTTATATTGTTCCATGATTTCTTCAAGTTCAAGTGTACTTACATATCCTTTTCCCATAATATCCAATACTTCTCTTGATTCATCCTGTAATCCTCTCAAGAATATGGTTTTTCTAAGTTCTAGTTCTACACCCCCACATATCTTATGAATAAAGGCAAATCTATCCAGGTAGTCTTCCAAAGTTTTATTTTCATCTTGTTTTATCCTAAATAATTCATTCTTATGATTATTTACTTGTTAATATTCTTGGTATTTATACAAAAATACTCTTTTCATTTCATCTTAGGTTTGGATTAAATTAGGTGCTAAAATCATGAACCATCATAGGGTAGAGTCTTTTGGAATGGAAGTAAATAATTTGAGTTTTTTATTATCATTCATATAGTTATAAGTTTGGAAAAGAACCTTAAAAACAAATAGAAATTGACCAAGATCCTCAGATGTAACTCCCTTAAAATTTGGTACATATAGTGAAATGGTTTTCGTAGGAGATTTTTGAATAGGATTTAATCAAATAAGATATTGGAAAGTTCTATCATGGGTGTTGTTGTCGAACATGACTACCCCTATTTGTATATTATTATAAATTTACCATTATATGATCCCAATACCAAGTATAAATCCTTTTGAATTGATCTAATCATATAGATCTATCAGGAGAAGGTGGTGTTGAACTAATAATTTTTTCCTCTTGCAATTCTCTCTCAAGAGATTCTATGCTTCCTAAAGATGATTGTGAGTCTAATTAAGCATTTTTAGGAATCTCAAATTTAGGTAATTCAGGTATAGGTTCAACCCTTTATCATGGATATTATCTTCCTATGGTTGGTGGAAAGTTTGATTGAATAAATCCACCTCTTTTGTCTCTTAATATATTCATTAATGTTATTAAATAAAAACTCCTATTCTAGTGTCTTAATGTCTAAGATGCAATCCCAAGAAATGCAACTATTTTCATGTAAAGTTGTTGTTATTGTATTTTTATAGTTTTTACAACTTTACAAGACAATAATTGAATGACTTATTTGTTCTCTAAAAATGCTAATCTATTCCCTAGAAACAATGCCAAAAAGTGATAAGTGTAATTAATGCTCTCACTTTAATTAATTTATCAAATCTAGGGTGATGTCCTAAGGTTGTATGTGATAGAGGTCATTGTAATTGTGACTAAGGAATTAAGGCACTAGGCTACCTAATGAAAATAGATAATCACAATGTCTTTACAAAACTACACTAAATAGCACACCTTGCATGAAAATAAAAGCTAACTAATTTACAAAAATTGAACATGATGAAAGTGAAAGACACTATACTACATTGCTTGAATTGAAAGTGCAAAAAATGAAAACTAAATACTAAAGTTAAAACTACTTTTGATAGAATTGAAAATGCTAAAAATGAACTACTAAATTGAAAAATGTTGAAATAGAATTCAAAGCAATAAAAACAAAAATTAAATGCTAAAATTTAAGTGTTGTGACAAAAACAAAAAATACAAGAATAAACTAAAACTAGCTAGCTATGATAAAACAAAACACACATGTTTGAAAATAAGGGAAAATAGGGGATTTAATGCTACTAAAATTAATTGCATATTACAACTAAAAACCCTATAATTTACAGTTAAGATCCCTCCACCAGTCCTAAGAGTGGTCCCTTGCTTCGAGGTCCAGTAGAAGTTGAATGCTTCAGAATATGCTAACTAACTCATAAAGTCAAAACATCATGCAAGAAATTAAAATAACTAAGTCTAAAATTATTGCACTCTTTATTGACTACTTCCAACTTGTACAATGGTTGCTTTTTAATTTATTTATTTCTACTTTTCTACTAAATTTTCAAAGGGGATAGACAAGAATTATTTATAATTAAATCCTCAACTTGACTACCTACAAATGAGGGTGCAAACATAAAACAATGTGTTGTCCCATTAATTACAAAATCAATCAGACTAGACTTTTCAAAAATTTGGACAAAAAGTTAGTTCAGATAAATTTCCTCATCTTTGTGCCTCCAATTGCTATGGAATTCCTTGGAATAGTCTTAGATAAATTATGTGTCAAATATTAGCCCTCCAACTCACCATTTTCACCATGAAATTGATCAAAAACTAATTCTATTTTTAATGCAAAAAATCCTATAGATGTTGTGGAACGTGCGGTTGACTATTTAATCCATGCAAATTCTCTAGTTGTTGACTATTTGGTTGATCTCCAGTGCATGGATATGATTCTTCCTTATCCCTCATTCATTGAAAATGCATTTGGACCCTTGATTTAGAATGCTACACCTATTTTTTTAACAAACTACAACTTACTACCCATATATTTTGGAGCAAAACCTACAGATTCTATTACAACAGGTCTGCATTTTTCAAAAAAATTATAGTTTGCACAAATTTTTTTTGGTAGGTTATATATTAAAAGTGGGTTTTTATCAAGGATCCCAAAACCTGATTACAATGGATCAGAATGTAACACGAAACAACATATTGAAGCAAAAGGAAACACTAGAGAAACATAGATAAAAAGAGGGAAGTGCCATCCTAAACACTAGATGAAGACGCAATCCTTTGCGACATAGGAAGACTACTTCCTAAGCACCAAAGGAACCATAGGCAGAAAGAGAAAGCTTGCTAGAAATTCAATTTTGAATCAAAGGGCACAAAGTAGGAATTTTCAAGCAAACCTAGGGTGGGAGAAAGCACCAAACCACCCCATCCATTAAAAAACAATTTGAAACTTCCCCAAGGGTGGGAAAAGGAACCAAAGCCAGATTTTAAATTTTGAATCAACCCAATGGCGAGAAAACCAAAAACCACCATTGGGAAATAGACTTGAGAGAAACCTCCTTCCCACGTAGGGGAAAACCAGAAAGAAACAAAAAATCCACCATGAACAATAGGGTGGATCAGTAAAGCAGAAGGAAACATACAAGGAAAGTGAAAGATAAAAAATCTGAGAAGACCATTCCCTGAACGCCTTAAAAAAGTGAGGCAGCATAAAGAAGAATATCGTAGGCAATGAAATCCTCATGCAGTAGAACAACATCCTGGAGGATGGTGCATCAATGGAACAGGAACAAGAGGAACTTCCCAGGCTATGAAGTCCTCAAGTAGGAAAAATGAAGTCTTCGAGAAACAATGCCCAACACAGGAAACAACTATAGTGGAACAACAAGTCAGAAGGAAAGGCAGGAAAGTGCCACAAGAATCCGAGATGAAGGAGTCACGAAGAAGCACGGCTACAAACAAAGGAGCCTAGAATGAAAGGAAGCAGCCAGGCCACCCAGACAACCTTCAACACCAAAGCTTCAAGGACACAGAAAAGGAAAACCTGCAAGGATTCAGCAACAAGAAAAGCAGAGGCCCCTCCAAAGCCACGAAAGGAACTGAAAACCTGCAGTAACCAACACCATGAACCCAAAGAGTAGATTCATAGTAGAAAGCACATGGTCCCCTTCAAAACCAAAAATATGTTGTGCAAAACTGCTCATGAAGCCAAAATTCCTCAGCCCCACCAAAATACAGCTTCAAGAAAACAAAGGAGGAAGTCCTAAAAGGAATCAACAGTAGGAATAACAGAGGCCAAACTCCAAAGCCACAAAAGGAGCTGAAAACCTCCAAGAACCACCACTTCAAACCCAAAGAGCATAGCCACAATATAAAGCAAAGCCAAGAACCTCCAAATTGTAGTTTGCACAATTTGACTCTAGAATATCTTAAAAACATAAAATAAGGGTGAAAACATTTTTAAATATTTAAACATGTCATATTTTCAAACCTATAACCAAGACTTCAATTTATGATACTTCTACTATACTTTATTTTATGCCTAATTAAATTTGAAATCCTACAAAATAACCACAAAAATTTAGAAAAAACTTATCTTAATAGCAATATATTATTTTCTACAATTTTACCATATTAACATAAACAACAATAAAAATACTTGGTATTAAACTATAGTATTTAAGCAAAATGGGCAGATGTAGGTGATATGTCACTAAAATAATGATAAATTTTGTTGTCTCATCAATCAACTTATTCTTAAAATTATGACATTCTCTCTCAAACACAACTTTAGAAAGTAATATATTTATGTTACTATATATACTCATACATTTTACTTCTTGCTTAGGGTAAACACATATAATCATTTTTATCTCATGTATTTGCTCAGTAAAATCCTTTGAGTATGCCTCTCAAAGTGTACATAAAATCCTTTGGATATGCCTCTCAAAGCATACATAAAATCCTTTGGTTATGTATCTCAAAGTGTGCATAAAATCCTTTGGGTATGTCTCTCAAAGTATGCAAAAAATCCTTTGGATATGTCTCTCAAAACATACATAAAATCATTTGGGTATGCCTCTCAAATTAGACATAAAATCCTTTGGGTATGCCTCTCAAAGCATGCATAAAATATTTTGGGTGTGCCTCTTAAAGTGTATATAAAATCCTTTGGGTACACCTATTAAAGTGTGCATAAAATAATCTGGGTACACCTCTCAAAGCGTGCATAAAATCCTTCAGGTATGCCTCTCAAAGTGTGCATAAAATCCTTCAGGTATGCTCCTCAATGCATGCAAAAAATATTTTGGGTATACTCCTTAAAGCATGCATAAAATCTTTCGAGTATGCCTCTCAAAACATGCATACAATCCTTTGGGTTTGCCTCTCAAAGCATGTATAAAATCTTTCAAATATGCCTCTCAAAGCATGCATAAAATTCTTTGAGTATGCCTAGGGTTATGCATAGCAGCTATTTATTGCCAAATTGGCTAAAATTAGGATTTTCAAAATTTGGAATTGGCTAATATTTGGGACCCTTGACCAGGGCCCATTAGCCAAAAAAATTTGGGTGCAAATTTTTTTGGGTTGATTCACCCCAATTTTATAATAATTTGACCATTTTAAGTTTAAATTTCTAACATTACCCCTAATAATAGTGAACCTTCTACATGCATTTGGACACTATTCACCTAAATTTCAAAACTTATTCACCAAATTTTTATAAATATATTTTGGGATCGATCCCTTACGCATAACCCTGAGTATGCCTCTCAAAGTATGCATTACTAACTATCACTAACAACTAACTTTACTAACAATAATACATATATCTTGTACATATTACAAGTACCTCATTATGTCTTAAGTGTTTATCTTTTATGTAGCATCCTAGGCCACCATTTAAGCATGATGAGATTCTAATTCCATTTCCTTAGTGCTTGTCCACTATCATGGATTCTAGGCCACCACTCGAGAATGAAATCTTGGAAGTGTTCTCCAAGCTCAAAGGATAACACTTGAAACAAACATCTCAATAAGCGCTTGTCTTTTATCCGGTCTAGAGACCATTGCTCATATAAACAAAAAAAGTTGAGTACTTATATATTATCAAACCCTTAGGTCACCACTCAATAAAGGAATTCTTATCTTTTAGTATTTATCCATTATCAAGCTCCTTAGGCCATCGCTAAAGTGATACAAATAACTCTTCAAATGTCTGGTATCTAATAAATAATTATCACATTAAATATTGCATATCAAATCAACAACAATCATCATAAAAAACCAATATATAGCACAACAAACATATAGGACACAAATTTTTAAACACCAACAAGAAATACATAATCAAATTCAAGGTTACGACATTAAGCAACCAAAAATAATTGCAATCACAATCATTTCTTCAACATATCATTCCAAGATAACAAGCACCACAATGTTAAATTTGAATTCTACAGCTTACTTTTGATGCAATTTTATAAAAATTACATCAAAATTGGGGTAAAATATAGATACCCAATTTTGACACACTATCAAAGCAAAAGATATCAGACACCATACCAAACATCAACAGATAGTCAATCAACTCAACCCCATCAATTTTGGCATCATTCTCAGTCCTTGTCAAAATTGTCACTCATTGTCGAAAACACCAGTAGTGAATTTGCAACTCAATGGAATTTTTGTAAAAGGCTATTTTTTATCCCCTAAACTAGTCAAACTAATCATTGATCAAAACTGCTAATCGGTGTCAAAAATTCTAGTGGTAATTTTGATAAATAGTGGTGATTTTTCCAAAATGGGAAAAATAACATGAGCCAAAGAAATGTGAATTCCTTCATCCCAATACTTCCTCTGACCTCACATGCTCCAACGATGAACCAAACTTGCAAATTCAAAAAAAAAAACAAAAACATCCCAACCAAATTTCCCTCTCAATCCCTCCTCCAAAAATCTATAAATGTAGCCCTTGGGGTAAGCATTCCATAAGCAATTTGAGCTAATTACATTCTTCCAAATTTTTCTTCTCTCTCTCTCTCATGTATCTCTCTAGCATTCTCTCATTTGGAGCATCTCCATTAAGCATTTGGGGTAATTCAAGCAAGGCAAAGTGGGGCATTGGAGTAAGAGCATCATTTTGGAATGAGGTGAAGCATGTGCTAGGGTTGTATATCTTCTTAGAACTCATCTTCCTCCATTTTTCTTGTCTTCATTTTAGCATTCTCCTTTTTATTTTTGGCCTTTCTAACTTGATTTATCTTTTGGCAATACTAATACTTTTTCTCTTGTCCATTTGCTACTTCTAACGCTCTTTTGTAGGTCATTTTATGCTTATTTGCACTCATTTATTTTATCTACAACAATATTTCTATATTTCATAGACAATTCCCTTTTCATCATTGCATACTACCTTCATTTCCTTATTGCATCCACATATATTAGTCACTAATTTCTCTAATTTTGTAGGTATTTATCTCCATTTTGTCTAACTCATTTTCATTTGCGGGCTAACTCTTCATGTAGCTTAGTTTTATGCTCACTTTCATTTTATTTTCAAGTTCATATGCTTATCTCTTTCATTTCATTTCATACTTACATGTTTCTTACTTTCCATGCAATCTAGATAAGTTATTCATTTCAAGCTTTTCAATTCAAATTTGTATTACAAAACAAGTTGCATTTCCTTTTCATTCCTCTTACATATGCAAGCCCTCTTTGATCCTTATCTCATATAAGATATCATTGATGTATCTATTGTTACATCAATTCAAAATAATGGTTCAAAACCTTGTTGCATCATCCTCTTCATCCCTCATAGATTTTATAAATTTTGAAGATCATTCTCTTAAATTTTTTAAAAATCATAGTCTATAGGCTTGAGGAATCTATCATTCCATCTCCTCTTCTTGGTTCCACACCAAATTGACCCAAATAACTCCATATTTCAATCCAAAACTTAGTCAGCCCCCATATCAAAGCAAAATCACCACTACTTACATCCATTGGTGAATTTGACTCTCTAGAAATACACAGAGTAAAAACGCCACTAGTAAATTTACCACTCAATGGTAAATTTGATAGGGATTGCATTTGCTCCAAAAAGTCTCAAATCATACTCAAATCTATTTTAACAAGGGGTTTGATCAGCTGGGAATATAACCTATCATTTATCTACATTTAGACAAGCCCCTAAAATCTAAAATCCTAAATTTTTTGTCTATTTTTGTAGGTTTCAAAAATGTCAATTGGTGTGAAAAATATCAATGATGAATTTGACAAATAGTGGCAAATTTGATCAGGCATCAATTCAAGTAACACTGTCACTTGGCACCTCCCAACTTGTAATTTCATTATTTTTAGTTTATAGATCTTTTTTTTTTTGATAAATTGGTTGTTTAAATCACATTTACTTTGGCAAATAAAAGAATTATTAGCATAGACCTTTTTCTTTCAAAATGTACTTAGTCAAGAATCAAAAATCATATAGCTTGCATTCTAGGTTAGCTTGCTTGTTGCACACTTCTTTTGTTGCCCTTAAAAGAAAAATTTCTTTAGCATAGACATCATTTGACAAAAAAAAAAGGCATACTAGGTTAGCTCTTGTATTCTTGCATTTTGTGTGTTTATACTTAGCATGCATTCTAGATAACATTTTATATTATGTTTGAATAAAATTTATCTTATCAAGGCTTGATAAAGCGTTATATTAGCAATCCAAAAATCTTAGATGTTTGCTAAATAAACCCATTAAACACCATGCAAGCATAACATCAACACAACACACATAGCCACCTCATTTTATACACAAAGTAGAACCTACTCATGTTGAATATTTCCACATCTTCAAGGTCTCCTTAGAAAGAGGCTCTCAAGCGGAGAAGTAAGGGTCCCAATAAATCATCCCACGCACATTTAGGTTTCTGAATCTACAAATTTAAATAATAAATAATAAAAAAATTAAAAGGAGGAAAGGAAGGAAGAAGGGAAATATTTGGTGGATGAATGAAAAACTACGAAGACCAAGAAAAGGATTGTATTTTAAGTCCAAATTTTAGATATATCATCTTTCAATCTTGTATTACTTTGACATAAAAAGATAAAAAAGTAAAATATTTTTTAACGCCCACAAGACTATAGGTCATCTAGAATGATCCTCATGGAATATGTTGATTATCCAATATGTAAACATCCAACCATTCTTCATTTATTGAAGCATGGTGTACAACCCTATCCCCTAAAAGATTCAAATATTTGTACTCCTCAAACTTTTCACCACTACATTTACTATCTTTTTAATATTTATTGAAGTTTAAATTTATGTTTAAAAAATAATATATGAAATGAATTTTTAATAGCAATAATATATGTATATATATTTTAAAAAATGATGTCTTTGATATATTAATTATTTTTATTTTTACATGTGCTAATTGTTAACTTAAAATTTTCTTGATTTAAAGAAAATTTTGAATTTAACTTGAACAAGTTTTAAAGAAAAAAACTGTAACAAATTGAAGATTTGTTGTAATAAAAAAACATTTCAATAAAATAGTAGGTTTATGTATTTATCATGAAAGTTCGAAATTATGAGGATAGCATAATGGTTAGGGTTTTGGCCTCTTTTTGGTGAGGTCTAAGGTTCAAACCACAACATACCTAGAAGGGGATAGGTTGGATGGTAGTGGTTGAGTGTTTGTGGTTATCCCAGTTTGATGTCCTATAGGAAGGGTCGGATCCTATTGACTTTGTCTAGCCTAGTTGGCTAGGGTTTATAGAAATATCATCCAATGGTATTTTTTTATGCATAGAGAAGTTGGTTACAACCACACTATTTTTAGTAACTGTCAAGCACATGTTTCAAACCACATGGGCTACTCCCAACAAGCCTATTCCACCTCATTGTTGTTGTTGACATGATGTGAGGGGAACCACCAATCGCTCGATATTTGTACCGTCATTGACCACCTTTGAAAATTGGCACCCCTAAAGTTTGAATCTAGGTCTCTTCTTGGTAAATGCTTGGTAAGACAAGCAATTACCAATCCACGGTAACAACATCATCCAATAATATTACCAATTTCCTTATATATTAAAAATATATATTTATCATAAAACTGAAAAAAATACCTTCTTAATCTCAATTACAAATAATACAAATAAAAAAATTACAAATAATTAAAATAATTTAATACTATTTTTAAATTTCATCGTTTCCCTCCATTTTTAAATTAAGATTACTAAATTGCAGGTGCAACCCTGTATATAGAATCAAAATGTCAATTGTCTAGAAGGAAACAAATGTAAAATATATTTAATGCATTTCACACATGGACGGACAAAGAGCATTAAATGCTTACTTGAAATTCATTTTTATTTCTGGTTAGGTAAAGTACCTTTCTATTGAGAGGTTGTAGCATGTAAGTAATTTTAAGTGTTAGTAGATTGGTAAGTGTTTGTTTTATTAGACATTTATTTAGAAGAGACTTGAATTTTTTTTTTGGTTTAAATCGTGGGTGTCAATTTGTAAAGGTATTAGTCTCAATTTGTAAAGGTATTAGTCTGATCTGAATTTTCTTAGTGTATAAGACCAATGACAATAATAAAAATTCTAAGTGACCAGCGGTCTCTCCCATACCAAATAAACAACAATGAAATAAAAAAACTTATTAATAACAGCAACAACAACAAAATAAATAAACTTATTGGTAACAGCATCTGTAATCAACTTCCAAAGAAGTACATGCCAAAAAAAGTACATGCCAGCAACTATAGAACATTATATTTTGTAAAAGTAATTAATTATTAACCAAAGGTTGGAAAATATATATTTATGATGAAAGTGAAAGGGATATGTTATTGGTCTTTAGTACAAATAATAAAATAATTTTATATTATTTTTAAATTTTATCTATCTTAATAATTATTGGGTTTCCCTTCGTTTTAAAATTAAAATTACTAAATTGCACATGCATATGGTTGTAATTATTGGGGATTTTCGCCCATTTTAAAATTAATATTACTTTAAGCACAACCATATATAAAGAATCAAAATGTCAATTGTCTAGAAGGAAACAAATGTAAAAGGTAGAACATAAGGAACTTTAAATATTGGGAGAGGAGCCGAGAATGTTTGTTTTTTTCTAGGTTTACGACACTGTATGTATAGGGTTTTGCATAGGATGTATGCATAGGGTTTTGCGTAGGGTTTGGTCGGTCGTCACCCCTGAACTCCACGTCGTTAAACATTAATTGTCTTGGTGGTTGGTTTTCCTTTTAAGATGGTCGTCGGGAACGCGACGGCTTTGACTCCTATCGAAGCTACTGGATTTGGACATGGCGCACAACAAGCAACCAAGGAAATTTATCCCGAAGGTCTTCCACGAGGTATGAATCACGTGCCCTATGTTACTATTCCTTTTGATGATTTCAATCAGTCTTGTAGCTGGTTAGAAAATAACAATCTTATTAGATACTTCTTGGGTAGAATCCCAAATGACTCGTTAATCCGTAACTGGATTCAATATTATTGGACTCCTCATGGTATAGAAATTGATGGAATTCAAAACTTGACTAAGGGCATTTTTCTATTTTGTTTCCCGGCTCCTGAACATGTGCATAAGGTTTTTAACCATGGCCCCTGGTATGTGCGTAACTCTTTGTTAGTATTTCAACCCTGGTCTCATGATTTCTCTGTTGAAGAGGGTGCTTCCCTGGAGGTGCTAGTGTGGGTTGAATTCCTTGGCCTCCCACTAGCTCTTTGGCCTTTTCTAGAAACCCTTGTTGCCCCTCTAGGTCGTTTTGTCTGCGTTGAGAATCCTAGGTTTTTTGGTGCTCGGCCCTATCACAAGGTTTGTGTGAAATTAGATCTTTCAAGGATCTTCATGACCATATTACCATTTGTGTTGGGGATACCTCCTTTTCCTAGAAGCTAGTCTACATTAATCTTTCGAACCCCTGCTTTCACTGTCAGTCGACAGCCCATATGATCAAATATTGCCCGCTCATGGAGGGGCGATTCAAGCACAATAAGGTTACTTCTAACCCTACAAGCTCTGCGCATGTGCCTCCTTCTCGAGCTGCTTCTAGTGTGAAGTGACCCCCATAGACTAGTTCACAGGATTCTTGGACCACTGTTGTCAAACGAAATCATCCAATCAAACCCTCGGGTAAACCCTTTGGCTCGTGAACGGCTCCTCTAGTGCATGCACTGAAAGATAAAATGGCCATGCAAGATATAGCACCAACGTCCTCTCATAGGGCTTCTGTTGTAGTGGAAAATGAGGGTTTGTAGAGTACTTTGCATGCGGCCCTTGAAAAGGCTCGAGCGAGAAGGTCTCGCAGTCCCACCTCTGATAAACGCTCGTATACCATGTTTCTAGAAGAAAATCATGACCGATTTATCTCAAACTCCTACTCCTCGCTTGGGGATCTAGGGGCTTCAAATATTATTGAAGGTGATATGCAACTTGACAGTTCCTCATGATATTTCTCTCCTAGAATGTCAGAGGTTTAACGGACCCAATCCGTAAATACTTGGTTCGTAGTGAAGTTGACAAACTTTGTCGTCTGCATGGCAGGTTTGATTTTCTCTGTTTACAAGAAGTTAAGGTTTTTGCTTTTAACTTGCATTGTGCATGTTCATTTATTTGGCCTGGCAGCCAATTTTATGCAACTAATCATGCAGTTGGTAGAGGTGGAGCTGTCACTTTTGTGGCTCCCACTTGGCAGTCTCATCTGGTTACTTGGGGAGTGGACCCTACTAATCAGGTGGTTTGGACTCTCTTTGAAATTGATGGACATTCTTTTGGTATTGCAAATATATATGCTTCCAATCATGCCCCTGACAGATGTGCCCTCTAGCGATGGTTGGCTTTGTCTTTACCTCCTATTTTCTGGCTTTTTTGTGGTGATTTCAATATGATTGAGTCAGCCTCTGATAAAGTGGGCCGCCTCCCAATGCGGTGGTGTGCTGGGGAATGCGAAGCTTGGTTTTTTTTAAGAATAAACTGGGGCTTTTCGACCCCAACGCTTGTTCTTCCTCCAAAGACTTCCCGCATTCACTCTGGTTTTCCTGGTCAAATTTTCAAAGTGGGGATGATCGTGTTCTCAAGCGATTGGACAGAGCCATGCTTACAGACCATTTTGGGTTTAGTTTTCAGCCCCTTGTGCCTTTTGCCCCTCTCATGACAGCTCTTCCCGGTTCCACAGTGTTCAGATCATGTTCCTATCCTCTTTAACATTTCTTCGAAGAATCTGCCTGCTAAGACCTTCTCATCTCAGTTTTTTTTTAATACTTCCTTTCTCCAGCATCCTGCTTCTGTTGCGCATATTACTAGGGTTTGGAATTTGGTTCCTCGACCTTCATGACATTTGGGGTGGATTGTGTGGTGGAATGATGCTATCAGTCGCACAACCACTTTGTTGTGCAATCTTGGGGTCAAGCTTGCCCAGTTGCGTAAAAATTCCAATCTGGCCATAAAGCGGGAGTTTGCCTCAACATCTGTTAGACTTGATGCCTCCCCTCTCAGTGTCACTCTGCAGCAGCATGTTACGATTCTTCGACATGAGCTCAAGAAGGCTGAGCTCTATGAGGCTCGAGGTGCTCAACTTTGTGCCCGAATGCATTGGCTCAAGGTCGATGATAGGGTTTCTAAGGAATTTTTCCAGTGCCTTAGACCACCTCGATAGGCGGTTCAATTCAAAGCCATTGTGCATAATGGTGAAAGGCTTTCAGAGATGCCTGATATTTCTAAGGTATTCATTCACCATTACCAGTAGGTCTTTGTTGCTCAGCATCTCTCTACTGAGAGACAACAAGTGTTGGATGAATGTTGCTCGGTGGTGCCAAAGAAGCTTTTGCCTTCTCAGACTGAAGCCTGTGATAAACCTCTTTCTTTAGAAGATCTTACTGATGCTTTATCTCATATGGCTAATGACAAAGTGCCTGGCCTTGATGGGTTTCCATGTGAATTTTATAAAACCTTGTGGGATATGGTCGGGCCAGACCTTTTTTGGGTTTATCAGGAAGCTTTGTAGTCTGGTTCTCTAGGCTCACTCATCAATAGAGGAAACATAAAATTCATCCCCAATCCTGGTGATCCTGAGGTGATCACTAACTGAAGGCCTATCACTCTACTGAATGTTAGCTATAAGATTATTTCTAAATCTTTTGCCCTTAGACTTTGGCCTCTCCTTCCTCTAGTTGTGAGGCCTGAGCAAACAGGCTTTATCCGCAATCGCTATATTCTGGATAATGTTCTAGCAGTTTGGGAAGGGATGGACTGGGCAAGGCAGTCTCAGCAAGATGCACTTTTTATTAAGATTGACTTTGAAAAATCCTATGATAGAATTGAATGGCATTTCATACTCTCAATGCTTACTGCACTTGGCTTTGGACCTGGATTTGTCCATTCTGTGAAAATATTATTTACAGATGCCTCAGGGGTTCTCACACTAAATGGCATGCAATCAGAATGCATCAGTTTGTACATATTTGTTCCTCAGGGTTGTTCTCTTACCCCTTCCCTCTATGCGCTTGTAGTTGAAGCTTTTGGTTACCTTCTTTCCCGCAAAGCTTTGCAAGGACTAGTTAAGGGTATTTCCCTACCAGGAGGGCAAGGGCAGCTCATCAATGGACACTTTGTGAATGATTCCTTCTTAACGCTCACTGAAGATGAAGTGTCTATCACATAGGCTCTTTCCAGCCTGGAGGTATTTTGCAAAGCTTCTAGTTCCAACATCCAGTGGAGGAAAACTGCTTGTTATAGACAATCCTCACATCCCCTTCCACCCTGGTTAGAGCATTACCAATGGCAGTGGATACATCCAGGGGAGATGTTCAAATTCTTAGGCATTCCCTTTGCTTTTCAAAGCACCCCTTCTCAACTTTGGGAATATGTAGTGCAAAAGGTAGAGACCAAGCTCAATTACTGGATCACCAAGAAATTGTCACTTGTAGGCAAATTCCAAATCTGCTCTAAAGTTCTTGCCAGTACACATGTTTACTATTCCTCCTACTGGGTTCCTTCTCAAGCTTGTTATAAGAATCTGTAAAAGCTTCTGCGAGAATTTTTATGGGCTAATTTCTCTTAGAAAAATGTCTTTCACCAATTATCCTGGGAATTTTGTTGCCTCCCTAAAAAATCAGGAGGTTTGGGTCTATTTAACTATTTTCATCAAGGATTAGCTCTCAGTGCTAAATGGATCATCAGATCTCTTAAAGGGGATGAAGCATGGAAAGTTCTTATTAGAAATTGTGTGGTGATAGGGTTACCAATTGGCAAGAAATGTTGGCAAGGGTTGGATTTTCCTTCCATTATTGTAGCCCCTATTTTTTGTAAAATTACTGGCTCCTTTGTGACTCAAAGTCTTTGGAGAGCTTGGGAGTCTATCAAACCCTGGTTCTATTGGAAAGGAACTAGTCATCATAAGGGAGCAGCTATTGCAGATTTAAATGTGTGGTGGTCCCCTGTAATTCAGTACCAAGGACAACCCCTTGCTCAAGTTCAGTGGATCCATGCTAATTTTTTTTTAAAAGGGGTGTTGTGTCCCTTTCAGATTTTTTTTGCAGATAGTCTGGAGATTGGATCCCTTGGCCACAGTTCCAGCAGCAACATAGGTTACAGTCTATTGACAAAGATACATACGAGGTGGTTATTAACAGTACACCTTTCTCTTTGTGGCCTAAGCTTGGCCAGGTTGCTCAGCAACCACTGTGGAAAGAGTGGGAATGGTATAAACATGTCCCTCTATTTAATTACAATACTAAGCAAGGATACAGTTGGCTTTCACCCAATTTGCCTATGGTGCCCAAGCTTAATCTACACTGGGATTTGTTCTCTTCCAAATCCATATGGAGAGCTCGCTTTCAGCTCGCTTGGGCGCCATATATTGAACCTAAGCATGCCTCTTTTGTTTGGAGTTTGTTGTATCAGGGGTTGCCGCTTGGCTCAAGACTTAGGCATTTGGGCATTGTTTCTCCCACCTGCTCCTTTTGTGGGGAAGCAGAGTCCACTTTGCATATTTTTTGGAACTACCATAGAGCTCAGATGGCCTGGGAATGGATGGAGTCCTTTTTTCAGCCTTTTCTACTTACTCCTTTCACCTGGCTGCATAATCTGTTAGGCGATCCTCCATAGTTTTCTCAACCTTTGCTAGAATTCTGGAACATTTTAAGAATTAGTATATTATTTCATATATGGAAGGCAAGGAATGAGATAGTTTTTGCTGATAAGACTCCCTCTATTAATTTTTCTCTCTCAGATAAGCTTATGGTATTTCATGATGCCTGGTTATAGATTCAGGTGCAAGCTAATAAAGTTGCAATGGAGCTTAGTCATCTGCAGGAGCTAATTGATCATTGGGGTAATGCCCCATGTGCTGTGAGTAGAGTCCCCCCAAACCATGAGTAGCATGCCCATTCCAGATCCAAACAGTGTAGGGACCGACCACCTTCTAGGGCTCGCACACAACCCTCTAGGGATCAAGCGCAAGGTTTGCTATGTTCACACCATGCTCAACAAATTTTTGCTTGGGATGCTCACCCTCAGCCAGACCAGTTGCAGGGTATGGCTAGTTGGGGAGCTCCTCAGGGCTAGGGAACTCCCCCATATTCTTTTTATCAGGTTAGTTATCAGAGGGGAAGTGATGGGGATGCTAATACTGGTTGGAGTTCGGGTACTACTGGGGATGTTGATGGATGGAATACCCCTCTTGAGGCTCCTGCTCAGCCTGCTACTGAAAATTCTGTCACCCATATTGGGTCGGGGTGGAATATTTAATGGCTGGTGTCCTTGAACTCTTTTTTTGCATGGTTCTAGTTTCTTGTTGTTGATGTTTTGATCGTTGTCTTAATCACGGTCCTGGCTATCTCTTAAGTCAGTGTGGGGTTTACTTGGAACTTGTTGTAGCTGATGGTTTTTTGGTTCTTGGTTTTTTTTCTCAACTGGTTTGGATAGTGCATGGGGTGTGATGTGGCAGTCCACCCACTTTTGTATGATTAGTCGCTATATTTAATATATTGCCTCTTCATTAAAAAAAAAACAAATGTAAAATATATTTAATCCATGTCACACATGGACGGACAAAGAGTATTAGATGCTTACTTGAAATTTATTTATATTTCTATTTGCGTAACGTTTAAATTTTATCTTTATTTCGAGGAGGTGGTTATTAGTGATGTGAAGGGGAGATCTAGGTTTAAATTTCGAAGGTAAGTTTGTTTGAAGTAAAGATAGTAGACTATCCTGACTCCATTGAGTATATTTTAAGCTAATAATGATGGTTCAATCTCCATAGGTGGTGGTATCGGTGGTCTAGCTCAAACTAGGTAAAATAACGAGGTGAGATAAGAGTTATAAAAACAATTCTAAATATTTAAATCCAAATCTAATAATTAAAAATGAAATGATGTTATGGTCCGCGGGGGCTATATGGATTGGTAAGAAGTTGGGCACTTATTAGGAAGAGACCTAGGTTCAAACCTCATAGGCATGCTCAATCTAGGACAAAGGTAGTAGTCTGACTTGAGTCCGTTGAGTGTGCACCAACTTGATGATAATGGTACCAACCCCGAGCCACGGGGTCTCCCTCACTCCGGGTTGTGTTTACCGAGGTGAGATAAGGGTTATAGTGGTACCACCATGATTTAACGTTACGATTGGAGGTAATGCGACTCAACTCTATGACCATTTGTTCAAAAAAGAAAGGTAGTTACCATTCTTCTATGTATAAAAATAAAAATAAAAAATACTACCTATTTTTTTTATATATTTATATATATATAACATTATATTTTGTAAAAGTTACTAATTATTATTGAAAGCTTGACAAGGGTGATATTGAGCTAAAACAAGTAGATGATTCATTTTTGCGTGTACAATAATTTTCACTCGGGCTTAATTAATGATTTTGTACTGAGTTGGTTTTGTTATACAAAATATTTAATATTAAAATATATTTTGTCCTCTACTTCTAGGGAGCCGAAGGCAAGTTTTAGCTCTCATATTAACCTTTTATTTATTGCAATTTTGGTGGTGCAAGGTAAAGTAATTGAAATTTTAAATAATATATTTAATGTTTTTGATGGTGTAAGGTAAAGTAATTGGAATTTTAAATAAAATATTTAAATTATATCTATAAAATTTTAAAAATATTGACAAATATTTAAATATTATAAGATATATTTAAAAATAAATTTAAATATTTTAATTAAAATTATGTTTTCAAAAATTTATAGTTTATTGTTTAATTTTAATTATTGTTTTAAAAATTGTAACTTGGAAAGTCTAATTTTAGAAAGTTACTTAATAATTTAAGAGAAAACTTGGTAATAACTTTAAAAATATATATATTCATTAACTATATTGATCTATTAGTTAACAATATTTTTTTATCCATAATAGAGGTAATAAGAGGGAGAGGGAGAGGGAGATGGAAACAAGGGATGGTTTTAATGGATGGAGCAAGAATGCTTTAAAACAAAGGTTGGTCATGTTTTAAAGCAAAGGTTGATCGTGGGTTACTATTATTTTAATCCTCATTCTGTTGGAAATCATGAGTTTTTTTTTTAATCCTAGGAATAGAGATGGTGTTGGTGTTCTAGGTGGGTTGGAGCCTAAAGGAATTAGGGTGGATCTAGTCCCCCTTGGGTACATGGATCTAAGAAAGCCCTTACAATAAAACTCTAAGAGTGTGGATCCGACCCTACCTAGGTTCATGGATCCAAGGTAGCCCTTATAGGAAAACCCTAAGAGTGTGGATCCAACCCTACCTAGGTTCATGGATCTAGGGAAACCCTTGTAGGAATACTTTAAGATCATGGATTTGGCCTTACTTGGGTTTTTGGATCTGAGGAAGCCCTTGCAGGAAAACATTGGAAATGTGGATCCAAGGAAGCCTTGGTAGGAAATCTCTAGCAACAAGGTTACAAGACCCTTTCCAGGAAATCCATGGGAACACGTTCCTGGGAAGCCCTTGCAAGCCCCCCTAGGAATGTGGTTCCTAGGTTGAGAGGGAATTGTTTTCAATTTTTTGAATTAATTTTGAGCAAGAATTTGGATGAAAGTAAGAAAATCTCTAGAACTTGCATCGGGGTGGATCTACCTCTTGACATTGGACCTCCCAAGGTGCTCTGAGAGGAGCGCTCTAGTCAGATTTACTTTGTGGATGTTATTTGTAAGAACTCCTCCTTGGCATTTGGAAAAAATAATATGTTCACTATTCTTCTTGATAAGAGAAAGCTCATCGTACCCTCAATGCTCATGAATTTATCAGTGGCCCAATAAACTAGCTCTTTGGTTGGAAAATTCCTCGACTCTCAACCAGACCTTGATTCCATTAGAAGATGGAATTTCTCTAAGTGGAAACCCTAGGGGCATATGGAGCTACTGGCACTCCCTAAAGGCTTTCTCATCATCAAGTTGCTCTGCACCAATGACTCTTCCTGCATAATCAAAAGAGGACCTTGGTTCTATAGTAGGCACAATATTTTATTGAGTAAATGGGGTTCAAATTTTAATCCAAATACCCAAAGTATCAAGTCATCTTCGTTATGGGTTAGGCTACCTGGTTTGTTTTTGTAGTTTTGATATGATGATATCCTTAGGGGGATTGCAAGAGCTATAGGGTATTTAATATCCTTTGACCATATCATAAAAACAAAATCGTATATGATATACACCATAATGTGTGTTAATGTTAACTTGGATGTAGAGCTCCCTCATTCCATTGAGTTAACCAACATCTCCAACTGACATCAAGATATTGAGTACAAAAATAAACCATATTTTTGCATCTCTTGTAAGTCACAAGGACACCTCACTCATCGATACCCTTTGTTGAATAAGTCTTTGGGAGTCCCTATTATCTTCCAATATTTTGATCTTATTATTGTCTAGCAATTTGTTGTGGAGGATTTAGTGCTTATATAGGAACTCAAGTTTCATCCAAATTCCAAGAATACGCCCTTAGAGTTGCCAAGATTCATCAGGAACTTGTTCTTATTTTGAGCATACCTCAAATTTATCGACATACCTCAGCCCTAGTAAGCCCTCCAATATTTCCCCTCTAGGAAAATCCCTTTGCTTTCCTGGTGGGAGAGACTTTTCAATCTCAGAGAAATCTATGGAGCCTCAGATGGAAGACCTTATAATTCTAGCAATTTTTGTTTCACTTTATCAGGAATCCCCAACCCCAAATTTTCTAGAATCCCTATGTTCATAAGATCTATTTCCAAATATCATGGATCAAAAATTTGGTAGAAAGCACTACTCTCCTTACCCTCTTTCCAAAATTTAAAAAAAAAAAGGAAATGTAGTTAATGGTAGTTAAATAAAAGGGGGTAGGACCTTGAACTAAGTCCTCAAGTTAAAAAAAAACTTAAATCACTACAATTGAATATCCCCTCTTGTAATACGAGCTAATAGCTTCCATAAAGAAAAATGTAAGGCAGGGTAGATCCTGATGAGAAACCCCTAGGGAGGATCCCTTATTTCTTATTGTTTGGTCTTTGGTTCCATGTTTTGGTAGTTTCGAGGTCATCCCCTATTATGGTTAAGTCTCAAGATTTCATGCCTTCTATTAATGGGATATTTCTCTATAGGCTCCTCTCCAAGGGCCATCTCTAATTGTAATCAACTCCTCTCCAAGGGCCATATTTATTTGTAAAATGATCCGAGGATCCTTTCAAAACCCCTTACTTCTACTAATAAAAAAATTATTAGAGAGTGGATTTCGTATTAGATATTCATTGCAATGAGTACAATTACAATATATGAAACAAAATTTCCACCCAAATTACAAATGCAACATTTTGAAATGTAAAGCAGTTTTTAACTACTTTTTATTTACCCCTTCTTCCCCTTACACTTGATGTTGATTATTGGCCTTGAATCTAAACTAGTGGGAAAATTAAAGGTTGTTCAAGTATGACATCAACATGGTATATTTCCTCCAATCCTCTTAAATTTTTTGCTTCCTCCTTAACTGCCCCAAGGTCCTATTTAGTAAAATTGGGATCCATAAAATTCTCAACAATCTAATGAGATAGTGGATCTAGCTCATCTAGTTGAATTACCTTGTAGGATTCACTATCTCCCACTTGCCTTATGTAAAGCTTAAGATTGTATTGCACAAATACAATGTCATTGAGGCACTCTTGGCTCAACCTATTGCACTTTTTGGTGTGTATGGCTTCAAATAGAGACCAATTACACCTACACCTAGAAGCAAAACAAGGTTGACTCAAGATGCAAACAACCATATTTTGTAGGGTAGGTTTTTTGGAGCCATAGTTCTCCCACCATAAATCTACAAAAAAGGATAATTTTCAAAGTATTAATTTATGATGCTATACTACAAGAATGTTAACTATATAGAAAAATTTAAAAAAAAAATGTTGAACTTTATAATATTAAATGCATTACCTAGTCATAAGCTTGATTGTGTTTCTGTAGCAAAGGGGGACATAAACAAGATCTCTCCTACATACTTATATACCTACAACTCAATAGGGATAAGGTGATGTATGTCAGGGTTTTTTGTCATCCCCTCTACACAAGTATAAAATCCTTCATCAACCTCTTCAATACTGCATAGTCTATTGCTATAAAAGACTTTGGGATTCAAGAAGCATCTCATAGTATGAATAGGTTGACATAGTTGTCTTGTCCATATCTTCTAAACAAATATGGCTAATTGCTAGAAATTTGCATAGATTACCACTATAATAATGGTGAATGGCCTCTCGGGATCTATCCATTACCTCATACATATAGCCCATGGCTAATTGTTCATCATATACAAGACAAAGAACCCTTACCAATGGTTCAGTCACTTACAATTAAACAATAAATCTTGAAAATTTGGAAAATGTAATACTCAAGTATAAAATAAGATCTTGAGATTTAAATTTGAACTCAACAATCAAATTGCAATTACCCTAAGAATTGTTTAAACACTTTTCCAAAGTGAATTACTATACACTTGTCTTGATATGTTTTGTCCCTCTTCTCTAGCATTAAATGGTGAGACACCCCATTCCTTGGACACAAATGTCCACTTCAAAGAGAAGGATGTTTACAAAAGGCTTTGCAAGATAATGAAATTAGAGGAAAATGAAGTAGGTCATGGGTAAAGAATGTCCTTCCCATCATTGTGCTCCCTCATAAATATGAGAACCCATATGTGGTTTTGGATAAATTGTGTTATGCTCTTTATCTCTTCTACCATTGTATTTACCCATAACATTTTTCTAATGTCCTCTAAAATGAGGCCAATGCAGGTACTTCTCTTGAAGAATTCTACCTGTAGATACATGTGTTGCTCCATTGTCCATCACTATTTGTACAACATTATCCACATCCACTTCTACCATAACCTCGTCCAACAATATGAATAATAACTATGTATTATTTACATCTTGTGAGGCATCAACCGACTTCAAGAAGACCATGGATCCACCTGAAGCCACCATGAAGTTCAAGAGTGTGTGGTTTCTTACATTCATCCACCCATATAAAATAATTTTACATCCATTTTTCTTCCATATCATTGGTTGTTCTTCTACAAGAGCACGTGTGTTAATCACACACTCCTCCAACAATGGTTTACTTAATTCATGTGCAAAATATATCTTTATTTCTTTCCTAGCTTCACAATAGGGGTTGTTCATAGAATGGAAGGGAATGTTGCAATTAAAAAAAATTGCTATGGTTGTCTTGACCTCCCTTGCCTTGTCCCTTCCCATTATAGTATAGTAAATGGTGGTTTATCTAGTGCCAGATTCTTATCTCACACTTTTTCCACTCCCACTAACAACACCTTGTTGAATGTGAGGGTCGATAATAGATTATTTGACCATGGCATGGATATCTTGTAGTTCAACCTTGTCCCCATAAAAGGAGTCTCATAGCCCAACTCATTGTCCTACTATAGTTATTTCCAATTTTTGCTATATTTTCTTGGCCTCTATGTTCAACATATAGGCCTTCACCTCAACTTCAATAATTTCATATACTTTGGACCAAGGGTCCACATCTTCACCTCGTTTCCTAATCAAATAAAATTTAATGTGAATTATACCTCCTCACATATATTTGTCATAGAATCTATAAAACAATTGATTCAACACATTTTGTTTAATCCCATGCTTCCACATTAGGTCTCTTCCTGGGTTTTGAGTTGGGGTTGGCGATGGAGTTGTTTGGGTTCCACTTGTAGGAGGATCATTTTTGCCTATAGTCATTCCAAGGACTTCATTAGAAGAGTCCATCTCTATTTTCTAACACAAGAAAAAAAATATTAATCAAATTCCCCAGGGCCTAGCATACATGCTTTAAAAAATAAACAAAATAATTTGTTGTGTAGCTACATGCATGAAAAGATACAAAAGAAATTTGAAAACACATCCTAAAAAATCCTAGATTTTCTTGTTGTGTGGAGGAAAGGAATGAATTTTAAAAAAACAACCTAGCATCCCTAGCCTATAATTTTTAATTTTATAACTTAAAAAAAAACTAAGAAACCCCTAGTTTGCAATTGGAGGATTTGAAAATACCTTGGAATGTTTATCAAAATAGTGTGAAATACCCTTACACCGGTGTCCAATCTCTAATCCAAGATCAAAAAATGATATAGATTCATTTTTTGGAGTAGTTTCACAATTCACCATCAACAATTTCATTCTCAAAGTTGGAATTTGAAAAAAAAAGTGTTTTTCCTTTAAATAAAACTTTTAAACGTGAAATTGATACATTGTTTCAATGAGTGTGAGTTTTGGCAAGTAATAATTGAAAAATAAATGATAAATAAGAAATAAAACCACCACGGGTTGTTGATTTTCTTGGGCCAAGTTAAAAAAAAAATCACACAAGTATTTGACTTACAAGCAAAACAATTTATCGTGAGTACCCAATGAGTTTTAAAACAAGGATTGAAATGAGCCCTGCCCATATGACAAAATCACCACATAGTGGTATTACAATAAAGCTTGAATATTATCCTTGTATCGTTTGGCAATATTCAAACCTTGGTCTACTTCTTTAATATTCAGGAATTTAACCAATTGAACTAATACCTATTGATTAAAATATAATTTACACAAGATTTTATGAGGGGTCTCAGTCCCCTCATACTAGGCTTTGAAATTGAATATCTTGGATTAAAACCTAAGGAATTGCCATTGTGGTATCCTTCACAAGTCAAATTTGATTCTACATGGATTTTTATGAGGGGTCCTAGACCCCTTGTATGAAGGTTTGAACTTGGGTATTCTGGATGAAAACCCAAGGATTTACCATTGTGGTATCCTTCACAAGTCAAATTTGAGTCTATATGGATTTTTATGAGGGGTCCCAGACCCCTTGTACGAAGGTTCCCTCATGGGTTGATTTAAATTATAAGTAATTATTATAATCATAAATTTATATTATTTATAAATATAGTAATTTTTGAGGACAAGGAACAACACCTTGCACTCCCTAAGTGCCACAACCCCGCCATAGTTGTAATTTTGACTTATGACACTTATGTTGAGTGGGTGCATCTAGTGCCTTGCACCTCATGTAGGGGTGTCATTCCTAGGAAGTTTTGGGGAGCATGGGACATGGAACCATTAGATGACCTCCAAGATTTTTTACCTAAGGTTGGCTGCTTACTTCTAGATGTGATATTTAATGCTCGCATTTCTAGTACTACGCTATCCTATCCTACTTGTCTTCTTTGAGGAAAAGAGAACGAGAGAAAACAAGAAATATTGTGTAAGGTAAATTAATAAAAATAAAATGAAAAATATAAATTGCAAGAAACAAAACCTATCTAGCCTATCCTACGAGTGGCAATGTGTCAAATATCTAATAAGATCCCCACACCTTAGTGGGATTAAGTGAACACATGTACCGCGGTTGAAAATACACAAGGAACATAGGTCCCTCCTAAAACATGTAGCAAAAATAGAACACCCACACCAAAAATAGGATAAATATTTCATAAATAGTCACACATTATTTATTAGCATGAACTTCAAGTTACATACATGTAGAGAGAAGAGGTTCGAAAACTCCCTAACCAGGTTGGGATGTAGGGGATAATGAAAGAAAGTACTCCTTAGAAGAATGAAGAACTCTTAATAGATATAATGAGAGGACAAATACATATTTATAGATTACATTCATATACTTTCCCCTTTTAAGAACAAAAAAGTCTTGCTTTAAAAATTCCACTTGGGGTACTCCATAATGATGATGTGCAATCTCGAGGTTTCTCAGATTTAGAGTTGTTGGAGCTAAGATCGCGTAACCCTTGCTTGATATTTTTTGTAGAGATACCATACAATTAATCTTCTTAAATCCATGGTCACTCCTCTAAAGGTTTTTATAAAGGTGTCTTAAATGTTGTAATTCATTTTAGAGAAAACATTATACATCCGAGGAACTGTACACCTCTGCATAACATGTGGGGTTTGAGGTAATGGTAGCAGATTTAGCTAAGAGATATGGGGTGATAGCAGCCCTCCATGTGAGGGTTTCATGGTAGAAGCCCCCGAAGCAAAAAAATTTCTCCTAACATTCTAGAGCATAGTTGAAGGTAGTCTAATTGGGATCTAGTTATATCCCTCGATCCGATTGGAGTCTCTTATGTCAGTCTCTCTCTTTCACTTTATATTTTATCCTTTTTTTTTTGGCTATCATCGTTGGCTTTATGTGTCTAGTTGCTTGATCTGGTCAGGCATCCTTAGGTCAAACTTTTGTTCTAGTTCTGATGCATTGTAGAGCCTTAAGGTTTTTATCAAAATTTTGGTTATACCTTTTGTTATGAACCTTTTCCATATGGATCTGGTTATTGGACCTTCACATTTACCTTCATTTGCTCTCTTCTTTGGGGGTCCAGTTCGTCTAGTTTGTACTTGGACTTCCATATGAACCTTGAGCAACCCAGTATTCTATCGAAACCAACCATAAAAAATGGTCAAAAGGCCTTACTCCACACAAGTGTAGTGAAAATTCACTACAATATTTATATTTAATTTTGTTTATACATAAATTATTATTGTGCAAGGACATATCACAATATATTTCCTTATTATTGTCATTAATAAATTGGTGATATGATATTGTCACTAACAAGACAACATTTCCATGAAGTACATGTAGAGGGAAGAACACTCCTATATATTTAGCCAATCCTTATCCACTTTTGTTTATGAAAAATAAAGTAGACTATTTTTAAGGATATACACT